>JAPMOQ010004434.1:3450037-3478818 GCA_026543055.1 Argiope trifasciata | reverse complement strand
AGATAGATAGATAGATAGATAGATAGATAGATAGATAGATAGATAGAGATATACACTGATGGAAAAAAAATCTCAACACCAAAAAAATTATTGTATAGTAAGGAAATTTTAGGATTACATTTGTCTAGGTAACATATTGATTGATTCAAGTTTCAAGATCACAGGTAGAGCCATTGGAGATAAGAGCCATTTGGAATGTGAAATGTTGGTACATTAGTAACCGGTGTAACCGCCAGAATTTTGAATGCAAGCATGCAAACGTGCATGCATTGTATCCTACAGGTGTCGGATATCTGTTTGTGGGATGGAGTTCCATGCCTGTTGCACTTGGGCGGTCAATGCAGGGAATGTTTATGTTGGTTGTGGGTGACGCTGGAGTTGTCGTCCAATAATGTCCCATACGTACTCGATTGGAGAAAGATCTGCTGATCTAGCAGGCCAAGGCAACATCTCGACACTCTGTAGAGCATGTTGGGATACATCAGAGGGATGAGGGCGAACGTTATCCTGTTGGAAAACACCCCCTTGAATGCTGTTCATGAATGGCAGCACAACAGGTTGTATCACTAGACTGACGTACAAATTAGCAGTCAGGGTGCGTGGGATAACCACGAGAGTGCTCCTGCTGTCATACGAAATTGCTCCCCCAACCATAACTCCAGGAGTAGGCCCTGTGTGTCTAGGCCGCAGACAGGTCACTAGCAGACGTTCACCTGGCCTCCTTCTAACCAACAAACAGCTATCACTGCGACCAAGGCAGAACCTGCTTTCATCAGAAAACACAACTGATCTCCACTCCGTCCTCCAATGAACTCTAGCTTGACACCACTCACGTCGCAAACGGCAGTGGTTTGGAGTCAGTGGAATGCACTGTACAGGGCGTCTGGCTCGGAGCTATCCTTGAAGTATCCGATTTGTACCAGTTCGTTGTGTCACTGTGGTGCCAACTGCAGCTTGAATTTCAGCTGCTCGAATTTCAGTACGATTAGCCACAGCCATACGCCGAATATGACGGTCTTCCCTCTCAGTACTTCCACGTGGCCGCCCGGAACCTGGTCTTCTTGAGGCAGTACCTTCCTTTGACCACTGCCGCCGATACTCATGCACAGTGGATACATTCCTGCCAAGTCTTTCAGCAATATCGCGGAAAGAAAACCCACCTTCTCGTAGCCCTACAACACGGCTTCGTTCAAACTCAGTGAGCTGTTGATAAGGGTTTCTTCGTCTTCTCAGAGGCATCCTTGACTAACATTAACCCATTACGTCAAATCTCAACTGTAAATAACGATCACGAACCTTACAGCGCTTATTTAAAGCGAACCTTATGTGCATGTTCATAGTGTCACTACTAGTGCCACACTTACGAGAGTAGCTCAAAATTTGAATTGATGTTATCTTTCAGACGTATAAACATGCCTACCAAATTTCGTACTTTATTTAGCACAGCTAGATCCTAGTGTTGGGATTTTTTTTCCATCAGTGTATGTTGTAAATATCTCAGTCTAATTTATATCACTGGAAATTTAGTTTCATGAATAAAATTTCATATTTTGACTTTCATCTGTATACAACTATTTTTAAAGAAAAAATAAAGATAATATAAATAATATACGAATAATATAATATATAAATAAAAAAAGAACATTTATAGCAATAAAATTTATTCAAAAATTCTTTAGAGATCTAGAAAAATTGCCGTCCTAAGCATTTTAAGAGTTCAAATTAACGTACACGAAGAAAGAAAATTACAGTTAGAAAAATGAAAAATTATTATAAAAATGAGTGTAACTCGACACTTCCACAAATAGGATTGAGTATGGATTTCTCTTTCTCCGGTATTCGATAGCGATTTTATAGCAACTGAGTTTTATCTTTCCTAGTCCAGTTATGGAGCTTACGGAAAATAAAAACAATCCATCTTTCTTGTGCTTTAGAAGAAAACTTAAACTCATATAATTGTATTTCGGCCTTTTTATCTCTGTATTTGAACATTTCACCACGGCTACAGATACACACTAAACAGATAGAGAAATTGGTATAAAAGATATAAGAAAGAAGATTATACGATAAAAATGTCTTCAGACATTTAGTGTGATGGAAACCAAATAATAAAAGAACTCTCCTTTTTTTATGCACATGAATCATCCTTTTTACTTTTTGGCGTTTCAATATAATTAGAATCACCTTATATATTATATTTTAAGACATCTTCTGCATTTAAATCATTTAATACAACCAGCTTAACTTTGGTGGATGGGATAAATATTTTTATATTTGATTGTTATGATTTGATTGGTTCTAAATCTTTTTTTAAATCATAGTAGAGGAAAGAGATAAAAAACTTTACTGTATGAATTTTTATGCTGATGTAATCTAATCAAAATCTCAAATAATCAACAAATTTTGATTAGTTATCTTTACACCAAGAATGACAAGTATAACAAAATGATATTGCTTGCTTCAGATGCTCACTTAAATTTTCTTTTCAATTCAATTCATTATTTTTATTTCTAAAAATTATTTCTGCTTTTAAATGAATTAAAGATTCTGTAATCTCTTTCACTAAAAGTAAATTATGTTAATAATATCCTGAAGTAATTTGGAAAGATAGTTAATAAAAAAAGAGAATTGTATAAAAATAATAATATTTTACATTCGTTCATTTATATTTTAAAAAAACCAAATCTGAATATTTATAAGAAAGAAATATTAATTTATTATCAAAAGTAATTCAAGAAAATTTTTGAAATTTCTCTGAAGTCGGCTTATTAATTAATTTTGATTGTAAAGGAATAATCAGTAAACGCTTACATAATTTTTCAATAGAGATATTTTACTTTCAACTTTAGTATTTAAGAGTCCCAACTACTTTAAAAATACTGGTTATGGACCAAATTGACGATTTTTTTTTTCATTGTTATTTCTTGTAGTTCAGACTTTCCTTTGCCCAAAACAATTTATTTTTTCTATGGAAAGGTAGGCCTGCCATCTCATCCAGCGGAATTTTAAACAAATTCTGTTTTTCATCTAAAATTTGGTGATAAAAATTCTGCAACATTAGCATATCTCAAAAACTAATGGAAGCATTTACACAAAAATTTCAGTGTGTGTTTTAATTTATATGGGCGGTGAAGTGGGCCAAATGCTTTATTTTTGGTGGAATACTTTATTATTTACGAGTGCTTTCTGAAAAATTATGTTGTGAATTTATGGAAAAAATTCATATATACGTATTTTTTTAACCATAACTTATATCCATAACAAAATTTTTATTCAATTTTCGTTCATTTAATTCATCATTATATTCTAAAACCTGAGTATAAAGTAAAATAGGATTGATGCATTACAATTATGTTTAGATTGCCAACCACTTTGGTTAAATTTCAGTAAATTTTCTACAAATTTTCCTATTACTCAAAATACATGATATTTTTAAATTATTTTTTGTATTTATAGCATTTTGTATAATAATTGACAATACATTGGAAACCAATAGTTTTAAATACTTTTTTAAAAGTCCAATTTTTCAAAAATTTCCCTTCGAATGTAGTCGGATACCTTAATATCATATCTGAAAAACTTTAAAAATTTTAAAACAATTAAAACAAAAAATTAATAATATTCTTAAGATACCATGTTGGCTTAGAGAATAAGAGGTTTAATATCATTTTTCCGTCCTCTTTGAAATAATTGTTAGAAGTCAAAATTGGCTGCTGCTTTAAAATAAATTGCTTTTTAAAAAATGTTTAAGCCGGAAAATTGCATAAGTGGTGCAGAAGATATGAAGATGGGAAAAAAGGAAAAGTCCTTAATCTGAACCTGCTTACAGACATAAAATTATTTGAACATTTACGTTTTCTTCTTAAAATTATAAAAAATTGAAGATATCAGCTCTTAATTTTTTTGTTAAGCTATAGAAGTAAAAATGAAGCAAATGCAAATGATCAAAACAATCGTTTAAGAACCAAATTGAAAAAAAAAGAAAATAATAATAATAAAGCCCTAAGACGTTTATCCAATATCGAAATGACCGATAGCGGTCATTCTTGCTTAAATACATCAAGGAAAATGACACTAAAACATTGGAAAGAATATTTTATTTTAATTGAAAAAAAAATAAGTATGTCGTTCAAAATTTAAGAGTATTTTGAAATTCGAAGTGGTCAATATAATAAATAATAATGTTTAAACTACGTTCCCTATGTTATTAAGTTATTCATAAACTACGAATAATAGTTCTATATTATACTTTCAAATATTTGTTAATAGAGGCAAATTTGCATTAATAGTTGAAAAAATCACTTGCTTTTCAGATAAAAGATAATATTCGGAAAATAAAGTTTCATTTTTTTATAATTAGCATTATATGTTAAAATATTTATGAAATATTGGGATGTTGAATAAGTTCTCGTCGATGTGCTTAAAGTAAAAAATTAGGCTTTATTTAAAAAAATCTTTAAAAAGCATGTTGCTAAAAGTATTGTCCACAGCTACTCACTACCTTTCCCCATCTTTCCGACAACATTTGAAGTCAGAAAAACGACAGGTCTTTTGAAGCTTTCCAAATGTTGACCCAATTTTCGGCATCTTCATAAGAACTGAAGTGCTACTCAGCCAGACCATGTGCCATGGACCCAACAAGTGGTTGTAGGAAGGGCCAACGTCTGGTGAATACAGCGGAAGGACTTCCCATTGATGGGGTAGGACTTTACATTACTTTATATATATATATATATATATATATATAATTCGTTTAGAAACTAGTTCCATAACTAGTATATTGTTTTCTTTTATGCATGTGCAACGACATTTCCAAATTTACATGCAGCAATAGCAATTGCTGCGTGTATGTTGAAATGTGGAAATTTCAAAATCAAGCAATCAAACTTCGGCGTTTACACTTTAATAAATTTACTTCTGCTTTTACACTTTAAAAATTACAAGAATTAATGGGAGTAGACACTCTTTGACATATTTTTTTCTATTTTGAGAACTAAAGTGCTACATATCTATTTATAATAAAAAACTTATTAAAAGCTTTTTATTTCCTAATCAGAGTTTGCAAAAATCTTTAAAAATTTACAAAAGTGTGTTTTTAGGAAAATTTAATTGACTTTTTGCTTCGTATAAAAATTTTAACTTTTTTATATAAACTTTTAATTTCCGATTCTATGAAAATTTATTCTGGCTCTTGCGATACCTCAAGACGTACTATTTTATCAACACCAAAAGGCAACTTTTCCGTGCTATTCCAAGTAAAAAATTAAAAATTCTTTTTTTTTTTAGTTCCATCCTATGTATATCTATTTTACTGAAGAATATATATTAATTTTTAAGACAAGTTCAGCTAATGATGAGAGAAACATTGTCTATTTGGATTCAACAAATTACATTCAATGATAAAAGAGTAAAACCTTTGTTTTTTAGTACAAATTGATTTTAGAACTTTACAAAATTTTTCAAAAAAATTACTGCCGGAAGAAAATTTTTTTTTAGAAATTTTAATTCTTTGAAATTCATATACACCGTTTCCGCCTAAAGTTTTTCTTTCTAGTTTTATTACATGAATAACACATTGACGCCATTTTATTTCAAACTTGGAATTAAAATTGATGCGCGAAAAAGGATATATTGTCTCAACTTCTAAGCGATAACTTTCAATCCTTATCAAGCATATTCAGAGGACTTAAAGTTGAAATAAAAAACAGTTGATAGCCAAAGTAGAAAAACAAAATTACTAAAATTACAAATTTTCAATATATTTAAGCATTTCTCAGAATAGGAATTATAAAACAATTTATGAAAATTGATAATTAATTCGAATTTACTTACAAAGAAATTTTGATTCCATTTAAATAGTTTAGGCCAAAATTATACCCTTCTAGGTTTATTGCAACAATAAAATAATGATACCATTTTTTAAAAACTGAAATTGGTTTCTCAATAAATTTGTTCATGACAAACCATGTAGGGTGTGCAGAGGCTGTACAAAAAATTAATATATATCTATTTAGTGCATAGCAATTTTGTATTAACTTGTTTAGCTGAAGCTCAAACTTTTATAAAAACACACACACACACACACACACACACACACACACACACACACACACATACATATATATATATATATATATATATATATTTCTACTTCTGATTCATTATAAGTCAACATGTTCCAAAACGTGTAAATTGCAATAATATACATATATGAAGATGCCATCGTACATTGTCGCATATATATAATTATAACTATGAATTCTATCAAGTAAAACTTTTGATGGATGTGTTAGTATTGGAAAAACACTAAATGATTTGTTTTAAAATTCGTGTATTCTGAATGAATATGTGTATGTTTAAGAGCAACTATAATTCCCTATTATTTATTACAATGTTTGAGGATGTATTTTTCACTAGGGGTGGTATAATTTTTCTTCTTGCATATGGTTTTAAACATTTGCCTTTCGTAACATAATTAATAGCATAGTGTTTATCACTATAAAAAATCAAAATCAAAGAGAACATACAATCGATCTAATAAAATATTCTGTTGTTATTGCACGTGCTTTTAAAAATATGATTAATAACTGCAAAATTAGGAATCATTTACTAAATATTAAATCTTTCCTTGATTTTCAACTTACAAATTCCTTATCATAACTTTGTTATCATGAAAAAATAACAATTATTAGTTTTAATTATCTATGGCATAACTTCTTCACATTTATTCTATCAATTCTTTCATCAGTTTGAATATTTTATACAATAGAAAGAGTGTTTCGCCTTGCAAAATTTGCAAATTTGATGGAGCTCAGTACTATATTTTCCTGAAAAGAAACCGTAAAGCTTGTAAGATTTCAATTAACTAGAACCTTCCAAAACTCCATTCACGCAAGCTTTATTAAAGCATGCATAAAATTCTACAAGCTTATAAAACGGAAAGGCTCTTAAATGTCTTTACAATGGTGTTTTGAATCTATAAAACTCCTTAACTTCTTTATAACATTTTACATTTAGGAGACTAATACATAGTTAGTAACTTAATGAAAAATATTCATAGGAGAAATACTCGAATTTAATGAAAAGCATAAACAAATATAAAATTACGAATCTAAGTTCTTAAAAATATTTTAAACATAGAGGAAGATTTTCTAATACCAAAGAAAAAATATCAATTTATTGCTTTAAACACTTTCTTATCAAAAAAAAAAAATTCTTTCTGACAACTCTTGGATTTTGATATTCCAAATATTTCATAACGATTTCTTCCCAAAAATACTTATATATAAATAACAAAAAATCTTTCAAACCATTTCTACAAAAATCTGCAGAATTATCATAGTTTTTAAAATAAATTTCTAATATATCCATTTGTTGTAGAAGTTAATTTATATGATAAATGAAACACGAAAACTAATAGTTAAAGATGGCATTGCATTTGAAGTAAGACGTAGGAAAAATGCTAGTCAATGTATTGCATGAAAAAATTCACATGATATCTACAGAACTGACCAGACCTTCCATCAATATGTGAATATGTATACAGTCAGGTGACAAGTGTAACGATGCCGTGGTAAACTGATGAATGCTTCACACTCTATAATTATCTAATCATGCGTTCAGAATAATACTATATATGTGATAGTTGTCGGCTTCTTTAACACAAGAAAAACAAATAGAAAAAAAGGGAAGGAGAAGAAAGCGAAAATGATTTCTCAGCTGAAGATTTGGGTGAAATTCGCTGTCACCTGCTGTGGCAAGAAAAGTTATATATTACGTCAAAAGAGACAATGGTAAGACACCAAATCTATGTTCAGAAAGCGGATGCGGATTACTGGAAGATCCAAGGGTAAAATCCTTAGAATTAAGTGAAATATATTCTTCCTTCTTTTCAATTGGTCTGATAATAAATTTAATGATTTGGAATCCAAGGCAAGAGTACAAGATTTTTTAAAAATATTATTTGTATCTTATTTTGAATCTATATAAACTATATCGAATTCGTAAATATTTTATGAAACTTATGTTTCCTGAAGTACATTGATAAAAAAAGTAGATTCTTTGAAAAAAAGGAAATAAATTCTCATGTTTTCTTGCAGAAAATAAATATGTTTTCTCGCAGAAAAAGCATTTTAAACACAATTCGGCTTTTAATAAAATTCGAGAGAATTAATGATGTAATTAAATCAGGTGTTTTGAAATCAATAGTTTACTGGAATGATTATTCATGAAAATAATGAGATGGAAATTAATTCCTTAATAGAAAGCTTACTCAGGAAATTAATGGGATGGAAACAGATCCATTAATGCAGTGTTTCTCAACCTTTTAGTATTCAAGGCCTAATTTTCAATCATAATTTTCAACACGCCCCCCCCCTTCCCACAGCATAACAGCATACAATAAAATGTATACAATAACAATGTATTTTGAGTATTTTGGCGCTAAACCTACACTACAACCTCAATTTTAAACTTTGCGAATTACCAAGAATTCGGAAATTTATTGACATTTTGCAACACCGATCCTCAGCATTGAAAAAGAAAAAAAAAGAATCCTATGCTATTTTATTGCTCTTGCGTCCCGCCATGTCGGGCATTCTCATGGTTTCACGAAAAGTTTCGATTTGTCTGGAATTTGTTTGGTCAGCTTAAAAGTTAAGTTAGGAGCGTGCGCAGATGTGAACAAATGCTTTCTCTTAGGGTGAAGGAGAAAGTTCTATGACGCTAATTTCAATTCCAGATAATCTCATTCATGTCTATCCTTCTATCGCTATTGAATCTATTCTGAATGTGTATCTTACATACATTTTCGTGTTATTGCAATTCACCGTATTAAGTATTCAGGGCACCAGACTTATGCAGAATCATGGATAAATTTTTAAGCGGGTGTAAGCGAGCATTAGACGATAGACAAGAATCAAACAAGTACACAGACGAGTATGGCTCCGAAAATAAAATCAATAAATTATTCTCAAGTATACTTAAATTTTGGGTTCACTAGTACTGAAGTAAATGAAGAAGAAAGGCCCCTGTGTATCATTTGCTTAAAAATGATGGCGGCAGACAGCATGAAACCTAATGAACTTAAACGACATTTGGAAAAGCTTCATAGTGAGTACGTAAACAAACCCAGAGAATTCTTTGAATTAAAATTAAAATCATATGGAAAGCAAAAATCATTGTTTAAAAAAATTTGTCTGTGAATGAAAAAGCTTTAATTGCCTGTTATAAAGTTTCATATAAAATAGCCAGGTGTAAAAAGCCTCACACCATTGGTGAGGAGCTTATTTTGCCAGCCACAATTGAGATTGTAGAAATTATGTTTGGCGATAATTTTGCGAAACAGTTGCAGTCTGTACCTCTTTCAAATGATACTGTTGCCCGTTGAATAGCTGATATAGCTGAAAATGTAAAGTGTCAGCGTTTGTCGAAGTTACGTGAAAAATTGTTTTCAATACAACTCGATGAGGCAACAGATAGTATTAAAGATGCTCATTTCATTGCCTATATTAGATTTTGTGATGATTTGTCAGTAGTAGAAGAATTACTTTTTTGCGAACCAATAGAACACAAAGCAACAGCAATCGCATTATTTGCTATCTTAAATGATTTTATAAACGTGGCAAACATAGAATGGAAAAATTGCGATGGTGCTCGTTTTATGTCCGGAAGATTCCAAACTATTCAAGCACTTGTGAAACAAAAATCGCCACAATGCGTCTGGACACATTGCAGGATCCACAGAAAAGCTTAGGCTTCCAAAGAAATGAGTCCTGGTTTGAATATTGTGTTAACTACGGTTGTAACTGTATTAAATTATACAAAAATGAGACCCCTGAAATCCAGAACCTTTTCCGCACTTTGCAAAGACATGGGTGCAGTACATTCAGCGTTAGTATTTTATTGCGAGGCAAGATGGTTGTCACGAGGGAAATTTTTGCAACGTGTTTTTGAATTAAGAGAAGTAATCGCCATTTCCCTAGAAGAGGAAAACAGTTTGGAAGCTGAGAATTTTCGCGATAGTTTATTTGTGATGAAATTGAGCTACATGGTCTTCATATACGAGAAATTAAATAACTTGAATCTTCAACTGCAAGGAGCCAATACACACATACTGAATGGGAGTGATAAAGTTAATGTTTTTTGTAGGAAATTGGAATTGTGGAGCAGAAATTTAATGCAAGAAAACTTAACAATATTTGCAAATTTGAATGATTGTATTAAAACTTACAAAGCTGAAGAACAACATGTAAAAGTTGTTTTTGAAACCATTGAAAATCATTTAGCAATGCTAGCAAAGAATTTTAAAAAGTACTTTCTTGCTAACGACAAACAGATAAGTTTAATGTGGGTGAGAGATCCATTTCAAAATACTCCCGAAGGACTCTCAATTGAAGTGGAAGAAACCTTCATAGACTTCAGGGCAAGCGGCGAAACCAAAAGACAATTCAGTAATAAATCACTGATTGAATTTTCGGCAGTAGATGGTGAGTTTTCTTCACTAAAAACAAGGGCATTTCGCATTCTACTACCATTTTCAATATCTTACTTTTGTGATATTGGGTTTTCTGCGGTGACTTCTTTGAAGACAAAATATAGATCTCAGCTAAATATAGAAAAAGAACTCAGAGTGTCTACTTCTAATATTAAACCCTCATTCGAAAAACTTTGCTCTACAAGACAGGCCCAAGGAAGTCACTAATAATTATTAAATTTGTTTTTAATTTAGTAAGTTGTTTTAATTTAACAAGTTAATTATTAAATATCTTGAAATGTATTTTGTTTTGTATGTGTGTGTTCTTTCCTTTTAGTCACTTAATCATTTTTTTTAAATAACATTTTCTCTTGGATATGCTCGCGCACCCCTAGGGGGGCGCGCCCCACAAGTTAGAATCACTGCATTAATGGAAAGCTTACTTATGCAATTAATAAAATGGAAATTATATCATTAATGGAAAGCTTACTCGAGAATATTTAAAAACCTTCATGAGTAGGTAGTATATCTATACTAGGAAAAAAACATAAGATTGTTTTTTTTAATATCGAAACATATAAGAATTAGTTAAGATAATATTATTATCTATATGTAATATAATTCCGAGCTCCACGGGCCCTGATCATCCTGAGAGGTCAAGATTCATCCTCTGAATTCATTTAAAATTCTAATAGCCATAACCTGAAAGAAGTAACGATCATGAATAAACAGACTCAAAAATTTTAAAAAGCAAATGCTTAAAATCCTTCCACAGTCAATTGGAAAAAATGATCAAATAAAATGAAAGAAAATGTTATTATTAAAGAAGCATTTCAAAAGAAGATACTCTTGGTCTTAATAGATACTTTTAGAATATATAGCATCGATTATATAATAAAAAATTTGCTAATTTTTTTTTTATGGAAGACTGAATTAGTTGGCAACAAAAATGAAAATGCTAAATGTTTTGAGAATATCTCAGCACTTTATAGCGTTTTGTAAAAGTAAAATTCCAAAAGTTTACAGGAATTTCTATACCAAAGATATAATTATAATATAGTAGATAATATGATGGGGGCTATATAGATTAAAATCACAATGAATGAAAGAAGAAAATATTGAAAATTCTTTAGAGATAAACATTAAAAAATTATAAAATTAGTAAAGATTTTATTCAAAGAAAAATTGTCAGATGTCACGAAACAAAAAATTAGATCCATAATGTCGAATTAGGCAATCCTTTCAATGGAATATCAAATATATTTTCCGTACATTTACCACAAGTTGGCACTTGGCTCCATTTTCGTCACGTGGGATCAGCCGATACTATTTCTATGATTTCGGAAGGAGAAAGTGATCAGTGCCAAGGAAGTTTACCAATTGACGATCGTTAGATTTTACCCCTTTTTTACAATATCATTTCAGTGAGACATTTGACGAATTCCATGGGTTATTGACTGAAATTCAACATACCACACAAAATATACATCTTTTAAGAGAATTTACCATTAATTTATTGGTTTTTTCTAGTTGAAAACAATGGTATTATTGAATTTCCCTGAAATTTTTAGATTATTTTTCAGTAATAATGATAAAAATTTAAAACATGGAAACTGTTTGACAAAATTCTAAACTATATGGAAAGTAAAACTTATTCAGAAAGAGAATTTTCTGAAATGGAAATTAATTTTAAATATTGTTTCACAAAATTTCTGGAATAAAGAATGCCTATGAGGTATGTAGAATAATGAAATGGTCAATGAATTTGTTACTGAATGTCATTTCTAGAAATCCTAATTTGAAATCTTCCATATGAGAATTGTAAAATGTAATTAGTATTTGTTAATTTTCTTACTAAAGGGATGCAAAGGAAATTAAATTGTTAGTTTTATACTATTTGCCTCTTAGGTTTAATATACCTTTTTCAATTCTGCTATAAGCTTTAAGGATCCTTTTCTCCTCAGTGATTTGAAATGGACCAACTCCATCCAAAGATTTATTAAAAAGCTTTTCTATTTTTCTACACCATTAGATCTCGTCAACTCTTATTTCTGCTCAAGTCTTTTTTCTTATAAGAACTCAAAAATAAAATTAAAATCCATAAAACCTAGTGTTTTTTTAACTCTGAAAAAAAAATTAAATCAAACACATTAATCATAATCAAATTTTAAAGAAAAATTTTAAAAACCCAAACAAAGTTAATTGAACCCTCGTATTTGAGAAATGAAATATAATAAATGAAAAAAGTACACTGGTGTTATTTTAATATCATATATATGACAATCAGTTATTTTAATATCATATATATGTCAATCAGTTATTTTAATATTATATATATGTCAATCAGTTATTTTAATATCATATGTATGTCAATCAGTTATTTTAATATTATATATATGTCAATCAGTTATTTTAATATCATATACTCCAATATAATGTCAATCAGTTGCCAAGGATTTTTTTCCATTAGCAAACTTCTTATTGTAGTTATTTAACATTTAAATACTCTCAATACAAGCTAAGAATGTGAATTTTAAAAAGGTTAGATGTAAAACGTTCATGTTGAGAGCCAAATGTTAATATTTAATTAACTTACAAACATTCAGAAATTTATAAATTTGTACTAAATGAAGTTCCATGAGGATATTTATTTGGTATTAGCTTGCCATATATTGTCTGCAATTTATAAAGCAATAATAGTAAACACTTCTTTTAATATTCGAAAATATTTATGAAAAAATTTCAATTACTGCATACCAAAGTATCAACTTAAATTTCTAAACAAAGTTGGACATCAATTCTATCAATACTACTATTTTTTATAAAATAAATTATTATTTCATGTTTAATCTGTGCACAGTTAAAAATAGATAGTTCAAGTTTTAAAATGATATGCAATACTTTGTATTTTGTTAAATATGAAATTTTGTTATTGAGCTTGACCATTTCCATTTATAAAATTAATTAAAATTTGCAAAAACGATTAATTTGATAAATACCTAGAACTGATTAATAAATAAAACGTTAAGTAGGAATTTATTCCTACTGCTTGAACTGATTAAATTGTATTCAAATATTTCTAATTAAAAATAAGCAAGACTTTCTCAACAAAGGAAATGAAAGCTGTAGAAATTAGAATTGAAGTTCATCGTTATAACTATCATCAGTGTCATCGTCACTAACATGGCTCTCAGTATCAGAATCCGAATTGATGCTAAAAGAAATGTTTTCCACGACTTCGACAATGCTGTCAGTTTCCCAATATATTTATTTTCTATGTACTGGATATGTTCGCAATGTTTTTTCCATCTCATGTTTCCAATATTTGTGATGGGTTCCGAAGCAACACTTTCAAGATGCTGCAAACTCATATCGGCGGTCGCATTTTTCACTCGCACGTAACGTTTAATATCCACCAAATTAATTCTATTGGATTTAAGTCACAGTGGTATGGGGGAAGTCCTTGTTCTATCATGTCAGTATTCTTTTAGAATTTTGTCAATGACATATTTTTTTCATTACTTGCATTTGTATCATTCATTTCAATTAACAGAACTTTTAGCATTTTTCATCATAAGGATTTTTTTTCTAAGCAGGTGCACGTTTTATCCGTTTTTGAGCTTTTTGTGGGTACGGGACTTAGCACTTTTATGTGATAAGCTGCATTATCCATAACTATTACTGAATTCGTAGGAATATTAGGTAACGGCTTCTTCCCTAACCATTTCTTAAAATATCGAAGCTCATCTACCCCTGATAATCTCTAGTTGCAGATCCAGCTTTAAATATTAATCAGGCATTTAAGACGAAACCGGATTCTGATCAAAGCATGAACAAAAATCCGACGATGACCTGAACTATCTTTGATGCAGCACCGATTTTTCCCTCTCTCCAACATTTTTCAAGTGAAAGGATGCTGTCTAACCACGTTTCATCTATATAAATAATGTTCCTTTTTTCTTCTCGGAATTTTTTTATTTCCCTAAGAAAACGAAATCGCCAAGCTACAATGTGTGATCTTTCAATTAATATTTGTCTCTGGTTTCTGCAATTTTTGTTCTGAAACCCTGCAATATGGAGGTATTTCCATAGAGTTTCTTTTTTCCATGAATAATCTATCCTTTCCTTCACCAAGCAATCCAGATTAAAGATGGAATTTTGTTTTTTTGCTTAAACTTCCTTTACAATACTTGGAAGAACACACAGATTAAAATTGTCCAATATTGCATTTCGAGCCTCGGGATGTTTCGATGTTTCCATGTCCATTTGTAGAAATATCTTACTTTTTAATTCGCTTAGTTGTTCTAAGTGAAACACCAGTAACTGAAGCAGTACGTTTTTGGGCTTGAGAAAAGGGAAACAAAAGTGTTCCAGCTGCAGCTTCATCTTCACAAAATTGTGTAACATTATTTATTATATTTCTCTCTTTCAAGTGAATAGTTCGCTCTTTTAAAGATATTTTGCTACGAAGATAACAGTTGTTTGCTTTAAAAAAACAGTTTTGAAATGAAATGTATATTATGTATTAATAACTAACAAGAAGAACGAAAAGTATAACAGCAAATGATAACACAAAATAACTGATAACGAACAAGCATTCGCTGTTTGGCGCATATTTATTGTTGTCTCATTTACAAGATTGGGGGTGTTTACCCGTCTACCCTGCGCTGAAATGAACTCTATCTCCAAGTAGGCCGACCGAAGTTCCTTCTCCTGGTGAACATACAATATAAATATTGAAAACCTACAAATTTTTGTTAAATGTATTTCTATAGTAATCTGTCAATTCCCATAAATGTTGAAATTCAAATTGAAATGGAATTGATTTAACTTCAATAAAAATAAATATCGAAAATATGTGAAATAAAATATGATTTCTTAAACATGAGTAAAAATACCAGAATCACCCAATTTTATATTGCATTTACACTGTAATATATATACATATTATAATTTATGAATATATCATAAATTAATTCAATAACAAATTTTCTAATTCAAAATAAGATTCAGTTTTTCATTTTATATTGAAAATGATTTAAAAACAAATATATATGTCATTAAAAATAAATATTTGTTTCAGGCAATAAAAATACGTCCGAAAAAAATATAAAGTCTAAATATGCTAATAAGGATTTCAAATCTATTAATTGAATATATTGTAATTTTTATGAGATTTTCTGAAATTCTCCTTAAGATATATTATTGGCAGTTTCATAATTTGAGTATGATAAATAGAATCCAACATAGGCATTTCTATGTTCATTTCAATACATTTGTAACATGTATTAAAAACAGTGGTGTTTTTTTTACAAATAAATTAAACTCTTTTCGTAAATGCCTTTCATAAAATAATAACTAAATAATTTATTAGAATTTATTTACTTAAAAATGTTTCTTGACCTTTCCTTCATTCAAAAGAGTCAAAGAGGTTTTTTTTTTAGTATTAAGAGTGCCGTCTTTATCTTAGAAATTACATCACAAGAATGACTATTACACTTGAACTTCTAAATATTTCTCAAAAAATCTTATTCCAAATTTCTGTATAGTGAAAAATTTATCCCCTGGTGCTCAAAATTGCAAATAAGCATATGATTATTAAGTGCAAATCGATAAAAGCCCTTAAAGCTATGGGAAATGGATTTCGTTTGAATTTTGATCAAAGTTCTAGCTGTTCAATAACTGAAAATGAATGAAGAAAATTCTTATGTGTATCAACATAATGTGTTAATTACTAAAATACTATTCCACGTCTAAACTGGAACATACTTAGCTAGATTTTTAAAATACTATATATTTCATTTGTAAGCATAGATCAAATCTGCAAAATAAGCAACAGTAAATTCCTCCGGGCATTAAAATGAAATAAGCAGAAATTTTCTTTTTCACTTATTTTGTTAAATGTTCACCAAAGATTTAATTTTTTTCAATTCATGAGTTTTCCAATTAATTAAAATATTTTCCTACCAAGCATAATAAAATTCTAATAATAAAAATCGAAACTAATAATCTGTTCATAATGGGACTTAAGCATTGTCCACTTGTTAATATTTGCCTTTGTCAAATAAATTACAAATTTTGATTTCATTTTCAATATATTAATGTGAAATACTAGTACAAACTCTTTGTGGAAGTTTCAAACATACATTTTATAGTCCGTACTTTCCTTGCTTAGTAATTACTTTGTCGCTATAATGCGATTATAATGAAATAGTATATTTTGAAAATATTTAGCATCTTATTATTCTTTTTAAATATTATTTTTATTGAAAAAGGTAAAATTTTCAGGTTTTTAAATTAGATTGCCATTAGACATTAGAATTCAAACTTAATATTGTTCCTATCTGCAATAATGACACTTGAAAGTTTATAGTGTGACAGTTGTCGATAGTGAGTGGGGAATATTATGTGTTTTACTGTACATGGAGTACACGCATTTCATCTAAACATTTTAATTGTGTGTAAATTATCTAAACATTTTAATTGTGTGTGCTTTAGAAGAGAAAATAATTCGAGTACATTATTTATTATAAAAGCAACTTTTTTCTATCGTTCAATGACTAAGGAACGAAACTAGAATAAACAAGTGCTTTTAAGTATAATTTTCTTTCAGATTGATTGTAACGCCGAAATGATACCACAAGCTAATTAGAGTAGTATTCAAAGCAGATATGCTGTCACTTCAAATTTTATAAAATATTGAAAATAATAAAAATATAATGCAATAAATAAGATTAAATGTGTGGATAAAAATAATTATTTTGTTGAAATTTGTAAGATTCAATCTAAAATCCATATGAATTAAATATATAGCGAAATAGAAATTCTAAAAAATAAAATTCAGTTTCTTTAAAATATTATATTTTATTGCGAAACAATAAAAAATATTACTAGGCATCTTGAAATGCTTTGGGACAACATGCTTATTGTGGTATAGCATGTTGTATAGCATGTAATTATATCCATTATAAAAGTTTTACAAATGAAAAACTATACACAAAACTGATCTGAAAATATGTGAGCGCATCCTGCAATAGATTTAGTTTTTGAAACTAAACAAATCTTTTATGAATAAAATGTGATCATTCTTAAGTAAATTAGCAAATCAGGGATAAGTAAAGAAATTTGCATTCTTTTTTAATTTCACATGTTCGAGGAAACACAACATCTTCCCCAAAAGGTTTCTTTTCCAACTAAGTATACTAAATATGATTACTTTTCGAGGCTTTGAAGGGTTTCCCTTGAAAGTCTTTTTCTATGAAAACACCAGATGTTCACGTTCAAAATCATTTTTCAGCTTAAATTAGAGTGAGTAACCCGTGGAACGTGATTTAGAATTATTTTATAAGCACCGTTATGATTAAGGATAAAACAAACTGCTCCTATTTCAAAAAATATATAATATAAATCAACATTTTATATAATATTTTTAATGGAATATCCTGTTTTTATTTTTAATTTTTTGCTTGATTTTTTTCTATTATTTCAAAACATTCTGTCACATTTTAGAGGATGAGCTGATTTATTAAAAAATTAAAATATAAAGAGAAGAAATGTGACATTAAGAATATAGTGAACTCTGAAATAAAGGAAAACCAACTGAAGCATGAAATTTATTTTTATAGTTCCGTCACAAAAGTAGGGTTTATATTCAACTAAAATAATGGTATAAGATAAGTTGTTTAAAAAAATGTAATACTTCAAAAGCCGAAACTAGAAAAATAGACTCTAATTACTTTCCTCAAACTGATAGTAATTAAATTTATATATCTTTGAAACGCTCCACTTTTCTTAATTCTTGAGGATATTGCACAGAAGTAAAAATAAAGGTTTCTATTAAGCATTAAAAGAAAATATTATATGAATATTATATTCCTAGTTATTCCGAGATAGTCAAAAGTCAATTTAATTCCGTAAAACATAAAATTCTTAGAAATATGGACCAAATTTTTAAAAAAATATTCTCATATAATCGGAATCCCAAAATCGTATACAGCTTTATTCTAAATAAATTTGTATTTGTTAATATTGAAAAATTTATTTTAAAGATTAAAAATTAAGTCGACTGGAATATTTTGATTTATGAAAAAGATTACAGCATTTTATTTATTTAAAAAATAATATTTTGCTCAATTTTTCAAAGAAAGAAATTTGAATTGTTTATATTTTAAAACAAAAAATACATACCTAAAGATCTCATAACTCTCTAAGTGAAAAATTTGCAAAAATGCCTAATAGAGTCCCCTTTTATCTTAAATCTGAATATCAAATAATTGATTCCTTATTGGTATTCAAGCTGAGGTTTGTTTATAGTTGTGAAAACAATTTAATTTTAATTTTTTCATACCCCAAAAAAATCGTTTCTTGCATCTGTTCTTTAATCTCATACCAGGAAAATTCATCACAAGAATAAAATTTGCAAATCAAGAAATAAGAAATACTTCATTTTATATCAAATAATTTCTTTAAATTTATTTTGTAATTGTCAAATATAATTTAGAATATTTCCATAAAATTTATTTATTTTACTTATTTAAAATATTCAACTTTTAATGATGTGAGAATTTTATTCACAGAAGTAATTGATTAGGAGATTAAAAACGACGTACTTTGATTTCTAAACCCATGAAACTTATGGATACATAAAAAACTGCTTAAACTTTCAGGAATATGGTTATAAATTTAAAAGGGTTTTCGGCTGAATCAACGAAGAATTTGTCCAATTGCATGGAACCTTATCTCAGTGAAAGATATCAGAGAATGTACCCATTAAAATATACAATATAAATATAAGAAAGTAGTTTATAATCGAATAGCAAAACATTTGAATGAATATCCATTCCATGTCGTAAGGCGTATGTTGAATATAATATGAAGCGATAATTGCATAATATTGATATTAAATATGGGCTTATTTGAAATTAACTGTGCAAAAGATTTATAATTCGAAACCGTACATATTTCACATACAGATAAAACCAGCTTAATTAGTATGATATTTTAAGGTTTTATTTTTGAATAATGCGATAAAATGTTTAATTGACGTATTCTTCTAATTTACTAAATTAAAGAACAAAGAATGTGTTGCATAATATATCTTTAGTATCACATTTCTTGCCGTTTTGAAAAAAAAATTATTTGTTCAATATCTTTAAAGTATTTATGCACCCTATGTTTTAACAAAACAATCATATTCAAATTCCTACATATATGAATGATTTTTATTCATATTTCTTTTTCTATCAAAATACAGCTATTCAGCGAAAAAGAATTCCACATCAATGTTTAAAATTTTGGCATACTATTCATTTTTATTTTAATTTCTTTATTCTAGTCTTAAATTCTTAAGATTTTTTGTCTTACTTCATGGTTGTTACATCAAAAATTCAAAAAGCCAATGTCAAAATGTACATATGTCAAGAAGTATATTCAATAATTTTTCTGAATTCCAATGGATCTATATTTTGTGAGATGATTAACAGTCGCATTTCAGGTGCAAAATTCTCCAGTTATATCTTGATGTAACTTGATGATATTCTACAACAAAAAGTTTAACGTCATGATTTTATACATTTCTAAATTGATTATTTAATTTCAAATGAGAAAATTCAAATTTAAATATTTTTTAAGATTATTTCCACAACTCTTCTTCCTGTAATGTTTTTAGTTTAAATCCTCCTGAACTCGAGTCAGTAAAAAATTTAGAGGCACCCAAATAGAATATTTATTAAAAGCAAGTGATAAAACGCTGACTTTTTTCTAGTAAGGCTGCTTTTAACAACTTCTATTAAGTTTTAAAGCATGTAACGTTTGTCAAACATTATTATTTTCCATGTCGAATTCTTTATACTTATCTAAATGAAATTTTAAAAACCTTGTTTTAGAAATCAGAAAGGGAAGAATGATCAAAGTTTTAGTGGGGCATAACTTTTATCAAGCAGTACTTTAATCGAATGAAATACTTTTTTACCATTTTTTTAAATAAATTAAGAATAAATATAAATCCATGTAAGTTTCCTCAGTCTATTGCTATGCATAGTTTACTGAAAAATTATTGATTTTATTACTCCAAATTTATTTTGGCTATTTGTCAAAAAACATGTTTTTGAAAAGTTGATGCCGAAGGATATGACTTTCAGTCATTTTAAAGGACATATTTTTAGTAAAATTCATGAGTAACATAAATTTTATTGTTTTGTTAAAAAAGATATATATTTTTTTTATTTTCTGTTTCTATTTAATTAATTAAAACATTTTTTGGCAGCATATTTTTCAGAATATAAAAATGTGACCCACCATTTAAATAAACTTAGTATGGTTAAAATCATAAACCCATTTTACACTAATAATGATAGTGAAATTTTAAATATATTTCTAAATAACTTATTTTTTAAAATTTATTAGTAAAAATTATATTTATTATTCTTAATACTTTTGACTAAGAAATGAATATCTTTCTTAATACCAATTGTAATTCAAAATTTTCAGGTACTTTAAAACTCAAATTTTGTTAAGAATTATTAAAAGAAAATATCAAATAGAAATAGGAAATAGAAATCTGGCACAGAGAAAATCTTTGCTAAAATAAGTACTGTCCAGGCAGTAGCACTTACATAACAAGATAAATTTTACCCGCTTACCAGAAATAATGATTAAAAAATCAAAATCGATGTTTATTCAGTTTAATTGACGAGTTCAAAACTTTTGATATATTTTTATGCATATTTGTTGAAAATTCAGCTATGATTGATTAGAAAGAAGGTATTTTCTTCATATTCATAATTCTTGTATAGTGTTGAAATGAAAATAAAAACTTAAAGAGTATTTTTGATAAAACATTATAGAATGTAAACTAAAAAAATAAAACTATTATTTTGCTCATAATACACTATTTGTTACAAATTATCTAAAAATATTCATTTCTACATACATTTCTTTCTAAATTTTGAATTTAAATTTCTTGTAATTTAATTATAATGTCTATATAATTTCTGAAAACTTATTTCCCACTTTAAAATGTGTTTCAAATAAAGCCTTTAATTCAAAAAATCGGAAATTAAATTAATGAAAATCTAAAAACAAGAAGTGGTATTAAAATAACAGCGGTATATCATCGTTATTATTAATCAATTCATGATAATAGAGCTAGTAAACAGAAATTGACAACATGAATGTAATAGTTTTTCAATAAATATTAAAAAAAAATTGAATTAAATATCAGTTTTTTTAATTTATTAAATGAAGTGGTTTTTAAACACAATGTGAACTATACTATATTTTAGTGGACATCAGCAATGATATACATTTCCATTGCTTCGCAATACATTATATATAAAAACATAGATTTTAAATGAAACAATATGAAAAGATGATTTACTAATGATAAATAATTTATGTGAGCAATAAAAAAGTCTTCGGAAAGGGAAAAAAATCATCTTCAGTGCGTTGGCAGTAAAACAACTTAGTTTCCCTTTGGCACACATCTATATTAGATATGAAAGCATCCTAATCCTGAAGAATCGTGGTAATTTCCTATGGTCTCTAGGGAGAGTTTCCGTTTGTGATATATAAGACTGACTGCTACCTCATAGGTTTATTATTTTATTCCATTCTTCTGATATTGGTTTGCTTTCTTTTGATAATATTTTGAATATTGATTTTCTGGAGTTTGTTTATACATGTATATTCGTCGGGTCCCTGCATAATATCTTAACTATTAGATCATAGTACATAGTTTTAATTGAAAAAAATATTAAAACAAAGTAGCTAATTTTGTTTTAATTTAAGGGAGAAATTAATGCTATTGCAAAACTATATTTAATTTATTCAAACCCTCAGTCCTAGCTTCAAATTCAATAAAATATACTTGATACTCTACTGCTTTAATCAAAAGGAATTCCACCTAATCTCTAAAAATACTATTTCAGAGATTTATATCATAATTTCAGACGTTTTATATTATTTCAATGGTCTCAAGAAAGAAAAGCTATTATAGGGTGCTGTTAACTTCAGTCAATATTTGATTAAAACAATACTTCGTAACTTCGTAATTTGATCAGTAGTAGATCTTTTAGTTGCAGAAGAATATATGTTTTAGATTATTAAAGTGTTAATTAATCCATAACATTAATTGAATATTATTAATTCCGTAGTAGAAGTGCTTAAAAATTTAGAGAATTCATTTTTAGAACCTTATTTATTGACTTTAGCAACATAAAGTTTTATTATAAACATTAATGAAAGTATTTATCCTATTGCGTAGATATATCAATCACTGAATAGAAAAAGTTATTAATTTAAAGACTACAAGAGTAAAAACTTTGAAAAAATAGCTTGGAACATTTTAGAACTGAGTTTTGAGTATATCTGCTGTTTGAAATTCACAGAATTTTTAATTTGTTTTGAAATTGCTTTTTCCCAAATTACCAAGAGTTGTTTGACTAATATAATAAATTGTCATTATTGTACTGGCATTGGTAGATCATAGTGAATTGGCATAGTGAAATGGAATAGAATGATTATGATTTTTTATAATTATTATACAATAGGGACAACCTTCAAACAACTATATGATATTTTCATTCCTAAAGTAGAAAATATGTATTTGCTTTGAATATTTATTTCTATTTTTTTTATCTAAAGCTAGATTTCTAAAGTAGTTCTTATTAATATTTATTGATAAGATAAAAAAAAAGAATGAATAATTTTTGAGAATGTAGAATTTCATTGACTTCTTGGATAAACATGAAGAAGAATATAAAATAAATCTGTTTCAAATATGTTGTAGAATTTAGTAAAAATAATTTGAAGTGGTGATCATTCCAGAATCTTTTGCACAAAATCAAGTAATATCGCTTACATGTTAAATTCTTATTATTGTACAACGAAAAAAAATATACAAATAAACACTCCAAACTGAATTATTCAGTATAATTCTATTTAATGATACAAGTTTTAAATATCCTACAAAGGAATCTTTCATAAGAATCAACAATTTAGAAAAATGAAAGTGCTCTTTTAAAAAACCTATTAAACCAATGCAATTGCTCATTTTAAACAAAAAAAAAATTCGTTATTCACTTTATATACATGCGAATTAATGTCCGAATTAACCTTTTAAAACAAACTGAATGAAACAAAATTTCATTAACTCTTATTTTCAAAAAAAAAAACTTATAATTGTTTTTTTGAATCAAAAACAGCATTGATCACTTTGATAAAAAATATTCAAAATTTCCAGCTAAGGGTTTCGTTGAATTGTATAAATTCAAAATGTATATAAATTATACTAAAAAACTTTCATGCATTTTATTCCATCAAATTATTTATCCCTTTTTGCAGGAGAAACAGTTTATTTCTGCAGTTGTTGTTCTACTTAGTTACATGTTAATTGCAACAGTGTACATTCAACTCAGCACAAATTCTAAGATGAAAAATGTTTAAAGTATATCATCTCAAATATATGTACCTTTAAGTATCAATAGGGAATTCACTATGAATCATTTAATTTTGACTTTTTTGTTAATTTCTTACAATTTTATTAATTTGTTGTAGTATTATTTTATCTCGTTTCTTTTGCAATGCATTCCACATACTTGGAACAGCATTCTCAGATAAAATTGTATTTGGTATGTATATTATTATTCTACGGGATGAAATTATACTTTATTTAATGACCAATTTTTCATGGGATTGTTCACACAATGGTTTGGCAATAAGGCGCCCATGCAGTCACAGGACAAGCGTAATGATCCAATAGCATGTTGGCTTACGCTTCACGCTTCATAACTATCCAATCACACGTTCAGAAATCACTGGGGTATTTCTTACATTTATAGGATCCATCAAAAGCTAAAATAAGGCAGAAGTATAAGAAAATATCAAAAGAAAAGCAGGAAATAAATCTGGTGTACTAGTTTGATGGAAAGGCTTGTTAAGTGTTGCCAATGGAAGTTTTGTTTAACGTCATGAATAAAGAGGGTAAGTCATCTATAATATGTTCAGAGAGCGGATATGGATTAGAAAAGAATTATGGGTGAAATTTCTTGAGAGAAAGACATTATAAAAGTAGCAAAAACTTTGTGTCTTTTCTTCTGGAGAACAGATTATTCACAAAATATTTCTCTACAGACAAAAAATTCTGTTTTTGAATTACTATGCTAAATTCAAATTTATCGAATGAATAAATGTATGTTTGTATATAAAAATTTGTTCTTAAACAAGGACATTTATAAACATTTAAAAAATATTTTAAAGATATTAAATAGATTGTTTAAAAAAAGAAAATATAAATTAAGGAATACAATTTTAAGGAATTTTTCTAAAATAATAACTGTATGTTTATGCCCTTGATTGCATCTGCCTAATAGAATAAAATTTTTGAAAGATATTTGATGTAGAAAGTATTTGTATTGTATTGATCGAAATAATAGTATTAATTGTTTTTTATGTTAAAATTTTTTAAATTAATTATTAGAAAAAAATTGTTAGAGAATATTGTTAGAAATGATGTCCTGTTGCTAATGTTTCTGAATGAATTATGTCCAACTAAATTTTTATATGCACAATAATATTACTATGAAAAACTCAAACTAATCTCTAGTCCAATATCTCTGCTAAGCTCAATATTATGATCAATGTGTACTTTAAAACCAATTTACAAGCATGAGTTTATGCTTCAGTGATACAATATGTATTATACAAATTTTCTTTTATAGTTCTAGCAAGTTGCTTTCATTTTGATAATATAAAATATTTCTGAATTTTTTAAAAAATATGAACGATTAATATAACATTGGATATAAAAATATTGCATTTAAAAAGGTAATAAGGAAATATTTCACGAAATTTCAAAAATAAATCTTCCCATTCTCAAGAAACAATACATACTTGGTATCTGTAGTAATTAAAAATTTTTAATCTACATTACAAATAAATTTAATTTATCAAATTATCATTAAAATCATTTGAATAATTAAATTTCATCATTAAATAGTAGATCATTAAAATGGTATTTATAAAATTCATTTTCATTAAATGCATTACTTTCGAATTTAGCATAAAATGATATACAGATTTATAATTTTATTATGTCGAATTCAATAACATGTATTTAAAGATTTTTTTATTTCCAAATTTTAAAATTCTCAATTTAAATTACTATATTCAGTTACTTATTTTTTTACCAATTGATATGAAAACATTAGTTGAATAAATATTCATGCAGATTACACATTTATTTCTTAATTCATATAATTTCACATCCATCTATTTTCAATTATAAATAGAATTTACTTTCCGTAAAAAAAGTTTTAAATTATTTTGAAGTGTATCTTAGAATATAATATTAATAGAAATATTAAAATTTCTATAAGAAAAGAAGAATTAAAAAACAATTTTTTTTATAAAAAAGAGTGAATAAACCACAAACAATTTAGAAATTTGAGAAGAAAAAAAGTATCTGAATCTCTCAAGATAAAAAATAATACAAAAATAAAATGAGATAACTCATTATTTAAATATTGATACATTGAATGTTCAAGAAAGTTAGAATTGCGTAAAAGAAAATTCGCTGCAAATTAAAATAAATGAAGCACAAAATTTCTTTTTTATAACTTAAGAAATCATTAATACCGGTTAATTCAGAAATGTATTTAATCTTTAATAATAATTCGTTTCCTCTTAAAACATTTTCCAAAAAGAAATCAATTTTAAACATGTATAAGAAAACCAATCGCAATGAAAATGTTTTGACTTAAAAGTAATTAAAGTGTAACTAATGAAAATGTCAAACGAGAGTGAGTGTGTGTGTTTTTTTTAAATGGCTTTTCGCCTCAAGAACATCCATATTTACTTTTGCCACAAAATGTATTTTTTTTACCATTTTTAATGAGATAATTTTTGATATGTTTAGAATCTTTAAAAGTTTGAATAAATGCTTTTTTGAAATTTTTGATAATTTATTAGGTTAATTATTTATTTAGTTTTCTTATTATATTTTCAGCTGATTATTTTACTCTTCCGTTCTGCATAAAATCAGCTATATATGAAGCACAATATAGAATAATAACAGTTTAACATGCACAAATTATTTATTAAAAATATTTATAATCAAATTATAACATATTTTAAAATATGAGTTTCCCAATTAAAGCTCTATTATTTTTAATTTGCTGTAGCAGGCAGCATAATGTCATTCAGAGCTTATAACGATATTAAATTAATCCTAGAGATATGCTTGAAAAAAATACTTCACTCATCATTATTTAAATAAGTAAAAGAAGAATTGAAGAATATTCTCTATTGGTATCTCTTGATATTTTATACATTACAGGAAGCCGAATTTTCTTTTCAGTATATCCAGGTTTCTAGAATTAATATATAAGTATTTAATCTAACTATTCATTCCTTGTATCCATAATTATATGTGCCATATCTGCATTTTTCGTCTTGACTTACATTATGTATACAGCAGATTAATGAAAATTGCCATCAATATGCTCTGCATTAAAAGGGAAATAATTTCAATGATGCATTAAGTAATGCCATTACAAAAATATATCAATACTAAAATACGTATGTTTTTTTTCAGTGATAGTAAGTCGATAAACTCTGCATTTTTTAACAGTCATTGGTAATTTTTAACTGGAAGGCTGAGAGGAAAAAATATATAATATTTACCTTGAAATGCTTCATGTTTGAATTCTTTTTCCTTACCGTCTAATATCTAAATCAAATATTGTTATTCTGTACTTGTTAAATTGCAATTAATGTGTAATTTTAAAATTATAAAGCATTAAAACTGACGATTTTTAAAGTATTTTACTGCCATTACCAGCAAGATATTTAAACAATTAACATTTAAAAAAATAATATGTGACTATACTTTTTTTTGTTGTTGTTTGTGGGTTTCGTTGTTGTTTATTGAAGAAGCATTCCATAATAAAAATAATTGCTTTTTTGTTGCTTAATTAAGCTACTTTTGTTTAAGATGTTGCTAAATAGCAATAACTCTCCGCATATATGATAATATGGATAGTCAAGAAGTGTCTTTTCTAATTTTTTTTCATAATAAAATACCTATAAGGAATAGTTGAAATAGTCGACTTTTATATGCTGTTAATAATATGCAATCTCTTCAAATTATTTTATTTTTATTCTTTAGCTCATGCTGTATATTTGAAAATAAGTTTCAATGTTTGTGTTCAATGAAAAATAAAATTTAAAGATTAAATTTCATTTAAAAAATTAAAAAGAGGAATTAATTTAAAGTCTATTTTGTTAATTCTGTAAATAAAACTATACTTGTCAGAAATATATTTATTTATACCATAAAAGGAATTGCATTATAAATATTAATATGGATATTTTTTGTTTATCACAAATTCTCATATTATTTCTCTTTTCATCTTGCACCAATTTTTGAGATAAAAAAAAATGCCATGAGAATCCAAGCATCAACAAAACACCCACTTCCTCCCATAGTTTAATTAAACAATTTTATACAAATGAAACCATTTAAATGCTGTAGATGACTTTAAATAATTGCAATTTCAAACTTTAAAAATCTGAGAACTCAAAGGACGATCAAAGGAATAGAAAAAGATTGAGAAAATATAATGAAGAATTGCCTTTCAATATTTATTTTCTACGTTGTTAAGAGCAATGTACTTAGAATGAAAAGATACTCCCGAGTTTAATATGATCGATTCCAGCTCTGATATTACTGAAAATTAACTAATCTTTTTTTTTCCACCACTAAACTCTAAACGAATCGTATATATATCTTCTTCTTTCTCTATACTTCAACAGATTACCACAGTGATATACATTATTTATACCTAAAAATAAACTTTCCACAAAATAAACTTAAAATGGTAAAAGTATTTTTAGACATTTATAGTGATCTTTGACGAATAAAAAGGTTTTTAATATTTCACTAGATTACTATCGCTTATATTTACAGAAGAATAATTTGTTCTAATCTAAAATATTTGCTATGCACACAACAAATGATGGGTGAAGGTCCATATTGAAAAAGCTCACGGAAAGAGTTCTCCAAATAATTCAAAGAAAGTTCCACAAGACCGTAACAGGGTGTTAGCCCGAGCCCTACCAGGGTAGAGAGTCTAAATCCAGCATTCAGCAATCCAAAAGTGTATTCTTCTCTTTAAAGACGAACCTACAATTTATCGCTTATTTTATCTTTATTATCTTTTATTTTATAAAAATTTCACTCAATTGTGGCACAAGTCATTGGGACTGTCCATCAATGATGGGCCCTGCCAGTTCCTTAATAAAATGACCA
>JAPMOQ010004434.1:3438728-3450027 GCA_026543055.1 Argiope trifasciata | reverse complement strand
TTGTTTATGCATAAGATTTATTACACAAATTTTATGAATCATATAAAAATCGTCTATGTGAAACAATATTAAAAATCTTGTAATGACCCTCAATGAGATGGAAAATTAGAACCCATCTATGCTAAAATTTTCATGTTCTAAAGAATATTCCATAAATAAGTAGAAATTAATTTCTGTTTTTGATTTTAAACACTATGAAAGCTTACAACTAGAAAAAACCCTTATTTAACAAAATAAAGCAATATAAAGCAGCAGTAATTAAAATTTAAAAATTAGGCTTCTACAGTACAAAAATATGAAAAATAAAAAGACAAATATAAAATTTGGACTTTATTTAATTGAAAATGAACATTTAGCTCCATTTAAATCATTTCTGCTTAAAATTGACTAGTCATTTCTTTATATCAATTAATTTTATATTTTATTAAATCATGCAGAGTAGCCAATAACTCAATCATAATTGAAATATATAAGTTTTACAACTAATTTTTTGTATATTTTTCTCAAATATGCATTTACCAAACTTGTGGCCAAAGGTAAAAAAAAAAGACTTAAAAATGTTTGAACCTTTACGCATAAGTAACTTTTCATAAGATACAGAAATATCTATGAAATATGATGCAACCACTCGCTGTGAGATCTATGCATTTCATCACTGACGAACAGGAAAGCAGGCATTGTTTTAACTCGTTAGCATCTTAGATTTACTAGGTTTACTCATCATTGTTTACTATGAGAGCAACCATCGATATCCTCCCATGTTCTGTAGCTGTCCTGTGTAATCTCTCTCGGTTTTAAAATTTCAATATTTACTTTTCACAGTTTTTTAAACGCCTACAATCTTATTATATCTGTCTCATAAACCTATTCATGTTCAAACTATCAAACTTTATGTTTTATGTTTAAAAAAATGTAAATTTTTCATTTCTAGAAATAGAACAACTTTCTCAAAATATGAACTCAAAGTTTAGAAATTATTATAAGCTTTAATCAGGGTACATAATGCATGGGCAACATTTTCTGCTCATAAAGATATATTTTGATTTACTTATTTAAGGAACAAGGCTTACAGAAAAATCAAGTTGTTCCAATTCTTGAAATAAGAAATAAATTTTAAAGGAAATTTTGTAACTATACATTACCATAAGCATACGCCTTATGCAAAAAGAGACATCTTAAGAACTTATTTCATCTTTCAAAATATATTATTTAATTCACATTGCAATTCTTTGTATATAAAATCTATTACATGTATGAAAATTTATGATTAACGCTTTCTTTTTCTTTTTCTTTTTTTCTCTTTGAAAACCCTTGTTTTTTTTTTGTCAGAAAGAAGCAAATCAAGTACAGAAAATCTATATATGGTACGACATCTATGTATTGAAAACGTTATAAGTATCGAATAAATGTGCATAAATGTAAAATGAATCTAATCACATTTTCCTAATCGAAAAATGTAATCTTTCGATAGTAATTTTCTGTTTTATTTGTGACAAATATCCACCTTGCAAAATATCACTATAAAAATCTGTTGAATTTCTTTTTAAGTATCATTCTGACACATTAATATTATAGAAGTATTTTTTCTTCTTAAAAGGAGCAGGAATAGTATGCTTATTCCTGGATACAAGGAGCAATCATAACCCATATATTACGTGAAGGAATTTTCAAGAGATTTGTAAAATTACCCAACCATTTCGACAACATTAACGCACATATACAGTCACGTGATAAGTGTAACGATACCGTATCAGGGTGATGAGTTCTTCACGCTCCATAACTCTCTAATCACGTGTTCGGAAACTGCCATATTTCTGACGGTTATCTGATCTTTCTGGAAAGAGAAAAATGAGAAACATAAACACACATTAAAAATAAAAAAATTGTGATAGATTTTCTCAGAAAAGGATCTGAGTGAAAGATGCTGTCGTCTATAGCTGGAAGATGCGTTAAATATTGCTTTAGTAGAGGCTATAGTAAGACTCCACCTGTATGTCCAGAAAGCAGATGTAGATTAAGAGAACATCCACGGAGAAAATCCTAAGGAAACGGAAGGATTGAAACGGAATAAATTCTTCCTCTAGTTCTATTGAAAAGGTTATCTATAAAATGTATCTCAATCCTGGATAAAAAATGATTTTTTTTTAATTTCTAGTTTATTCTGAACTACCTTAAATGAAATCGAATGAACAAATATTTTACTGATATTTTCCAATAACTATAAGTGAAAGAAAGTGATTTGAATGATGCAAAAAATTCTGAGGAAATAAGTTTTGTTGCCAGAGGAGTATATCTTAGGAAGCACTCCAAATTAACTACGAGATAAAATACTGAAATAATTGCATATGCAGATGATTTTTATCTGTTTGTGGCTGCAACCAGTAAACATAAATTCAAGATCTGTATAAAAGCGCATTAGAAAAATGACAATGTTGGAGTAAGAATTCTAAAATTACTTTTGCGCAATGAAAAAACGCGGCTTATTACTTTTGGGAAAACAAACACCATCCGTATTGTTCGTATGCTGCTAAATCAATCAAGCTCACAAGAAATGTGATTATTCTTGATATAATTATTGAAGATAGGTTAAATTGTATGACATATATGGGGAGAGATAACTAAAATTTTAAATAGATTTACAATAGCCAAGTACAACAGAGGAATCTCATGAATGGCTGTGAAAATTTTATACAAAAGAGCTTTAGAAAGAATTTTAGTCCATGCATTTGGTGGAAGGGCTCAAATAGACGGACAAAAGATCAATAGCGTACAACGTAAAACACTCTTAGCAATAACGGGAGCTTTCTGAACAACATCCACAGCAGCTCCACAAACGATTAGTGATCTTAAACCAGTTGATTTGATTTGTGATATAGAAGCCGCTTGGAATTGGATAAGAACATCCCCATAAAGACATCTATGTTTTTGGCAAAACAATTAAGGGTTCTAATATGTTTACTTATGAAAAATGATGGATTCATGCAAGTAAGATCGTAAAAGAGCAGTGGGTTGTTTCTGGAATGAAGCATGTTTTGCTGCAAGAGGAGTATATAAAACGCGGTTGACAGCTCCATATTTCATCTATACAAATGGTTCTAAAAGGATTGAACAAGTTATTGCGGCGTTATGCACAGAAAAATTCAAGCATGGCTAAAAGTGGACAATATTCAGTGAGTATAAGAAAAGATTGAAAAAAGAACTCTTTATCTAGCTTTTGTTCCAGATAATGAACTCTAACTTAGGTTGAACCAATGTATATTCTTTATTGTTCATCTTTATTTAAGTAATATTAATTTTAAAAGTAAGTTGATTATTAAGTAAATAATATTAATTTTAAAAGTTTTAAGTAATATTAATTTTAAAAGTAAAAAAGTTTTGAGTAATAATTAATTTTTATAAATGAGAATATTGCTGCAATGTTATCCAGTCATTTCGCTGTTATTAAGTACAAAGAGAAGTGCCTTCTTCTAACATTCTAAATAGTTTCGACAATTCTAAGTATTATTGAAATTCTTCGTTAGAATTGTAACAATTCTAAATATTATTAAGATTCGTAGCTAGCATTTGCTAACTGAAAACAAAAAAGAAATTCTTTAGAAAACCTCACATTAACTATTACCAAAATGAGAATTTGACTATTCAGTTTAGTTTTCATTCCATGCACAAAGTCCTCTACTTTTGATTTTCGATAAATAACCCACCTTAACAGGCCATTCTATCATCAGCAAATCTCCCAATATATCTATGATGTTTGGCTTACTTCTTCCATCTTTTCATTGTTTCATCGGTGTTCTTCCATATCTTCCACATTTTCTGACCACGGTTAGTTTAGGACAAACCATATATTGTTAAGCTTCAAGTATTTTGCAAATCATTTGCCATGGTATAGTGACTTAAACATGCTATTCTGTTCGTATTTACTTCTCGTATGTAGAGTTCGGGTCAATACGACCCTACTAGAAAACTAGACTTTCTAGCCGCAATTGGGAAGTCTCATTTAAGAAAGGAATTGAACAATAATAATATAAGTTTAAAAATAAATCTAATATAAAGCAGCAATAAAAATAAGCACAGCTATTTAAAAAAGAAACTTAAAATAATATAACAGAAAATAAGAATAGAAACATATTCTAAATTAAAGCTTACTTTTATTGTCATGCGAGAACATGATATCATTTTCGATTGAGATTTTAGGAACCACAAAAGGTGAAGGAAACAAATGATTCAAGTCACAAATTTCATAGGCAATAAATTGCCGATTTATCCCTTTTTATATGCGTGGCCATTATATTGTTTTCGCTTAAGTTTTTAGAGCCACAAAATAAAAAGGCAACAAACTGTTGATTAATCAGCATGCCCATTTATCCTTCATTTTACAATTTGAACAATTATATTTTATAAGATTTGCAAATAAGATTCTCCCAATTTCAGCATCACATATTAGTTTTGCTGTCATTGCTTGATAGACAAAGCTTACACCTTGCACGTTCGGCACTTAATAAATTATTCTCAGCAGATCCCGATGGCACGTTTTCCCTTTTTCTCAGTATTCACTATATTTATTGACTCCTTATTTCTTGGTAGGTATAGCCTAGCTTCAATGTGGAAAAATGAGAGGCTTTTTTATTTCTTCTAAAATAGCTTTCATTTAGACAATTTGTTTTTAAAGTAGCATTTTCATTTGGATTAAATAATATTGGATGAATTTCTACCCACTTTTCTCAGGTATCTCAAACTGTAGCATATTTATTCAAAGTTCTACTTTCTTGACGAAAAGATTTGTTATCAAAACGAACAACTCTCGATATGGTGCAAGATGTTTCGAGAGACATTTTGGTGTCACTAAACATATTTATGCCAATTATAAACACCAGCTAACAGTAATAATCCAATATATAATTGAAAATTTTTACTTTCGATATTGTTTTCTTTTTCTTCCATAAGCATTTTCTCCTCCAATATTAAACATTTTCATGATTTCGTTTCCAATTATAGAATCGAACATCATCTCAAATGATCTTTTTAAGTCTGTTATTTTTGCCATTACATATCGTATTATCCCTGGTGTAATTTTTTTATAATGGCAACTATTGATTGAAAAAATGTCACAGCGTATCCAACTTTCAGTTTATTTCTCTGATTTCTGTACTGAATGCTCTCCTTACAATTCTCATTTTCAAAAACGCTGTCAGAACTTTGACTGTGAATTTCATGACTTGCAGGATTTTCATATCCGGATACTTCTTCGCAGTCAGAAGTTTTTATTAATTTAGCTATATCAGCGTGACTCAAATTTATGCAATTCATCAATTTTTTCTGTAACACTCACAAGCACAAATCTTTTACAGTACATCAGTAAGTGAAGCATGGTAAGGAAAAAGAAACGTTGCAATAAGAGTAAATAATTTTGACCCTATCAATCGTGCTTTCTGACCTTGCATGCTCACTTTTGACATGTGAACAAACATATATGTCAATAAATAGGTTTCGAAGAAGGATAAATTAGAGAAATTATTGTTATTCCTTTCTTTTAAATTATTTTAAACACCACTGAAAATGTATAAATAATAATAAAAGATGGGTATTTTGCATTGGTTCAAACTGACCAGAACTATACTAGTGTAAGCAGTATACTATACTATACTACTTACATGAGATATACATTGGAAAATACTACTTCAAAATGCAATTAAGCAAAAATCCCTCTAGGAGTGCATATTTATACTATTTTTCAAAGATGTCAATAAGTTTCATGAAAGCATCTATCTATTATATTTTTATTAACGTATAAAACTCATTTCGGGACATATAGATGAACATGGTTAAAGATACTCTAAAATGTGTGTGTTTTTTAGAGACAATAATAACTTTATTCTTAACTCCGGTAATCCTATATGAAACTGTCACAGTATTTACTTTTTCCTTCACTCTCATGTGTATGATTTATCGTACAATTAATGTTTTATTCTCTATACCATTTTGGTTTTTTATTCAAAGAGAAATTCGTATACACAGATTTCAATCTATAAATGGTAGGTATGTATACAGCGTTTTAAATCTTTCCGTTAGGAAAGAGTAAATTTCATCAAAACTTACTAAGCTACAAAATTTTTATCATGGCACATCAATTCAGCAGTAATAACAACTTCAAAAGTAAAAATAAATCATAATCAATAAAATATTAACTGGTTTTAACAAAATGAAGAATTATCTCATTTCATTTATTTTTAAATTAAGAAATATAAATTCATGAAATACATCTCAAAATCCGGGATCTGAGCGATTAATTTAGTTTTCGATGAATTTCTAAAAATTTTAGTTGGGGCTATTGAATTGTAAAATTTTATTTAAATTCTAATAAATGTATAAGAGACTTTGAAGATAACCTTTGTAAAACTGAACAGGGAAATGGTCTCTTAAAATTGGGTGCTAAAATTCTAAAATTGTTTCATTGATATGTTTTATTAATCGGCGAGAATTACATCAATAAAAGGCATCTAAATAAAAATTGATTACATTATTGATAATTACCATGATATGATAAGAAGACCATGATAGAGAAATATTTGATTTCATAAGAGCTGTTATGACTGAGTGAAACTCGTCAAAAAATTAACATTGATATATCTTATTGGAAATGATTAACGATCGGTATTAAGTCTCACAGAAATTTTAATAAATGTCGAGGAGATTTGCAATAACGGCTATTTAATATTAGTTAATAAACTTTATACTATCCAAATATTACACTGCCGTAATTTCTTTCAGCTTTTTCTGAAACAGAAAATAATCAAATAACTAATATTCTTTAGATTTGATAGCGCAGATACCCTCCAATAATATTTAACCAATGTAGATGCCACCAACAATCTTATAAATGTGAAGTAATTCTGATCTACAACTACTGTTCTCATGACATACAATAATTAATTCATTCTTGTTGCTAATAAAAAATATTGAAACATATCAGAAAAGTAAATTATTCATCAGGTGATACTCTTGTCAATGCATTCTATGGGTTCCCATAGAAATCGATGCTACAGAGGAGTCACCTTTCTAAATTTAGTGCTGGCGGAATCTAAATACAATAAGCGATGCAATTTTTGCATCTCAACATATGCGTAATTTAATAAAAGGGGCTGTTTAAATTAAAAATTGTAGATAAACATATGAGTCATAATTAGAGAACATACTTTTAACAATGATTTCATTGCAAATTATCATAACATAATCAAGTGCCTCCTAATGTCAAAGTAATTTTTATTCACAGGAAATGATAATTAAAAAATGTAAACATAATAGAGAGGAAGATGAAACCCATGATTTTAATCGAACTTTCCGGCGTATCAAATTTTAAAGCTTTATTCAAGTATTAAATAGCTTATTAAGTCTTCGATACAATTTGAATGAAGACAAATGAAAAGATCTCGTTTTTCCGATTGTTAAGTTTTCTTTACGGCAAATGAAATCTTAATAAATGTGACAAAGAAGCTTTTATTAAGATATAATTTTTATATAGCTGTACATTGTAGAGGGAGACTATCGAAGACATTGTACTATCGAAGAGGGAGAATGAGAAAACGATTTAGAAGATGATTATTAAAGCTATGAAAAATTAAAAATCAAATAATTTATAAAGGAATGTATCGAAATTCTGATTAAGATAATTTAAAAAAATATTAGTTTAATAAGGTATATAGTCAAAGATAAATAGTCAGATAATTATAAAATACCATACTAAAATGCGTAATGATTACAAAATGCCGAATGTCGACATTATTATATGAAGTCTGTTACTTCCAACAAGATAATGTGACGGAGTTAGATGTTATACAGATTCCCAATATTTATGCAAGAAATTTTACGTAACATGATCTGCTGTTTGAAAAAAAAATCAAGAAATGAAAATTGTAATGTCATATTACTGAAATCCTGGAAGAGACATCGTCATATGATAAAAAATGAATTTTATCTATTACAGAGGAATGCTAAAAAGTAGATTTTTATAAAAATAGTAGCCTGAAGCTAAAGTTGTGCTTATGCCTTAAGAACACCTGATGTTGCTAGTTCTGAGCAATTTGTTTTCTTTCCATCCTTCAGAAGATAATTGACAAATTGTCTTCAAGTTGTCTTGTTGAATTTACTTGGGGGGAATCAACCTTCTTCTCACCGACAATCTGATTTCCGTAAAGAAAATAGTTGGTCCAAGAAAGATAATTGATAACAAGGAGTATTTGAGAAAAGTTACTGCATCATTCACCGATTCCTAGTTAAAGGGGGAGCTAGTGTTTTTTTAAATATATTAGAGGAAGATAAAAAGTGTTATTCCCAGTGTTATATTCTAAAGTTTGTTTGATTTCTAAAAACATGTATTCCTTGTCAATGTCTGTTTTTTATATAAGTAATATAGAAACAAAGTTAAAGGTTTATTTAATCTCAAGGATATAAAATTTATAAAAATCCAAATATATACAAAAAATTTTTATAAAATTGACTATTATTTCAAAATTTTATATTTTATAATTCTTATTTGGCTACACAATTTAAATTTTTATGTAACTTAGAATATTTTATATGATCCTTATTTCATATTTTAATGTTAACTTCTATTTTTAAAGAAATATATGTATATGCTATTACAAAGTTATTAACAAAGATTCTGTATCAAAATTAGTAATGAAACTTATGTTGAAAATAATAATGAACAAAAAATGTTATTTCAAAGTAATAAAACAAAAGAAGATTTCTTTTAAGAAAATCTAATTTTAGCTTTCAAACTTTATTTAATATTTATATTAAGTATAAATATATTTTTTTATATAATACCTATCTATTTTTCTAAAAAAAAGATATTTTAAATGGTGAAAAATTTGAGTAACTGCATACATTTTCTAAGCCAAAAGACTTACTAAAATAATGCAAATCCATTTGTCTAAATATATCAATATAAAAAATAGTAATTCACAAAAAATAGATTCAAAGGCATAATTTCAAAAACTTTAAGATATTTACAGATTATCAAACATCATAAATATATATAGATCAATACAAAAGTATTGTGATCATCTTTTAGCATTTCTTTAAAATCGATTCTGCGTATTATTTCAGTTAAAAACCCTATAGTTTGAATTCATGTAACCTCATTAAATCCAAATAACGAAAACCAAGTGTAGGAGATACTAAGGGGGGACAACTGATGAAAATAACTTTCATTTGAACTTTTTTTCAGACATTCAAACTTTACGCACTGATATGTCATTGTACTATTTTTCCTCCTTTTGGTCTTTACAAATACCATCAGTATTCAGTTCCTTTCATTTCTATTTCATATAAAAAATATCTAAAATTATTAGGAAAATTACAAAAAAAGGGGAAAAAAAAGCTTTTACTCTATAATATATCGGATCCTAGAAAAAGGGATTACAACTACTGAATGGAACAGATTAATGGATATTAAGATCCTGATGAGACAGAAATTGAATTTAAGAAGGAATAGAAAGCTATAAATATTTTGTTTCCTTGATTTTTTTTTCGAATGCTAAAAGATATAGTTTGATGAGAAAAATATCGAGTGTTTTATTTTAAACGAAACTTTATTAAATCTATCCAATTTTAAGGTTCTTTAATAAAATAAAACATGAATTTTGCAATATCTTACCTTAACATTTTGTCAGAAATTTACCACGGGAATATCAAACTAAATTTAAAAATTCTGCCAAATCATCTGATAGGTTTGTCCTTTTTACAAAATAACATAAAAGCAGAATTATTATACATTTATAATATCTGAAGTGTTTTTAATTATGAAGAAAGTAAAAAATGAAATGTATGACATTCTTTTTCCTTTATAAATTTTTAGTAGACAATTACTGACAAAGCACTTTTTTTAAAATTCATCATTTTATATTGAATGTCCTTTTCGAGATTTTTATAACTCCTTCTTGAAATCTATAAGGTTTGGAAAATAAGATTTAAAAAAGTTATTTACTAATAATTAAGATTTCAAAGAAAGAATCTCTATACAATATGCTATTTTATAGAGATTTTTCAAATTTAACTACAATCAATTGATTGAAATGCATAAAAATATAGGTTTAAAAAACAATAACATATTCGCGTTTTTAACGTGTTGCTCTTAAATGAAAAGATTATTTACATTCACTTATTAGGATGTATAAAGAGAATGTGATATTTATATTAGATATAAAGAATCTGAAAAAAAATATACCTCCGAATTTTGCCAATACAAAGAGATTACTATGGAGTAACTTTTATTTTTTAAATTGAAGCGATTTCTGTGTAAAAATCCAATCATCAGAAAATAAATTGGCATATCGGTTTTTCCGGTTAAATTTACAAAATCTTTATTCGACTTTTCAAGAAAATCTCAAACTACTAAATTACCCCAAAGGTTTTCCCTCATTTCGACATACCAAATATCATTATATTTCTAGGCTTCGAAGGGTTACCATAAATTTCTTTTTCTACCCATACACCAGATGTCTGCTCTAGTTCAAAATTTTTGTTCTGCTTATTTTAGTGTAAGTAACCTGAGGAAATTGAACAAATGACTGGAGTAATTTTCCAAGCTCCGTTACAACAGGGGATGAAGCAAACTGCCTCGATAAAATCAATACTTTACGCTTTAAAACACTGGAAGATTATCTGAAACGGGTGTTTAAGGGCTTTTTTTGTTCCTTCACCATTTTTAAATTTTCTACCGCATTTTGATTAAATATTTAATTTCAATTAACATATCTTGAGTTTTTAATACGGGAGTTGGAACTTTAATAGTGGCAACACTGCTGCAGAAACGACACGCAACAAACCAAAGAATGTCACTTATACCTCACGTTAGCTTCCTACTTATCTTACCTCTCAACAAAAAGAATCGTCTTTTATGCTTCACATTCATGCTGAGTGACGCGAAGAACTGGTCCTTGTATTAGCTTACGGTCTAAAGTAAATGATGTCAGGATGCTAAAAAAAAAGAAAGAAAGAAGCGAAGTTGGATAAAAATTGAATGTGCCAGAATTGTATAGCATTACAATGTCTCATATAGGACTTCAAGAAGCTTTCAGGAATCTGCTTTCCCTTATAGAACTGTTGCAAAAGGGGTAAAAGCATTTAATGAAGGATACAAAAAAGTAGCGCACATGCATCGGCCAGGTCATAATAGTGTCAGCGAAGCATAAGTGCATGCTGTTGCCGTACTAATGGACAGGGACCGATGCCAAACGATTCGTGAGCTGGCCCGATAGACAGATTTTAGCATACTATTGTACTGAAAATATTGAAG
>JAPMOQ010004434.1:3413914-3428728 GCA_026543055.1 Argiope trifasciata | reverse complement strand
ATGTGGAATTTCATCATTTTTTATTTCTTGTAGAAACTTTAGAAGATTTTAGATTTAGATTTAGATGTAGAAACTTTAGAAGATTTAGAAGAAGATTTTTTATTTCTTGTAGAAACTGTTAGAAGTAGTGTATTAATTAACCTAAATCTATCTGATGACAAGCTGGTATTAATACTTTTCAATCTTGTGATATTTTGGAAAAACCATTTACCTGTAATACAATGAAAATGCGAACTAAAAGTTTAGCAATTAACGAATTGACGAACGAATTAGCAAGTAGAAGTGAAATTGTTGGGTTTCTTTTCATTTCTTTCTTTTTTTATTTTTTATTGATTACTAATAGGGATACTAAAACGAAAATTATTTTTAAGAAATAAATTTTTAAAAAATTACATGTAATAAAAAAAAATTCAAAACAAAAAAGTTGTCATGCTTATTAAACTTACAATAATTTCTCATGGCTAGGAATTAAATAGCACAAATACATAGCTCATCAAAACGTTCTAATTGAATTATTTGTTTACTTTCTTTATTTTTGTTATTCGAAGAGTTCCGTAAATATAAAACCATACCTGAATTCAATCAGGAATAATAGAATTAAAATTATTTCGAATGCACTAGAAAGAGTACAAAAAAGCACACACGATCTCTTAAATAAAGGCAGGATTTTTTTTTTTTTTTTTGGTTAACTCTCTTAAAGATTAAAGAGAAAGAGATTTTCTAATGCAAAAAAGTATTTCAAGGCAGTATCTGATATAGTAAGTAGTCGAAACACAACATATTTGCAACATAGCTTTAGTTTTTATGAAGCATTTAACGATTAATATATAATGCATTCGAAGCTAATCTTACAAATTTTCTCTGAGTTTTTAGAAAACAGAATTAATAACCATTCTTTTTTTTCTCAAAGAGGACTTAAAGAATCATATATTCTAGTAAAATGTTTCTATGCTTTATAGCTTGTCTGGAAATGTCGCTTATCGTGAACGGAATAGGGGAACATTAGAATATAAAATTAATTCTCTTTATTAGCACATGATCCGAAATTAAATGCATTAAGATATTTTCATATTACTCTTTAATATCTTATTATTTATTATAAATTATTTTATTGTTCTCCACTATACCTGTTGTTGCTAATTAATGCCCTTTGATATTACATGGCAATGAAAGTATTTAAAACTTGAAATTAAAAATAATCGTAGTAATATGATATTACAATCAAATCAATCAAAAGAATATCTGATATAATTAAAATATAAAAAACATTTAAATTTATAGGTTTATTTACAAAAATGAAAGAGTGTCCAATTCCATGAATACATTTGGAAACATGTTCAAATATCCTAAATATATAGAATTGAATGCACAATGAAATGTAAATTTTAAATTAAAAAATAAAATTATGTTTCAAAATTAGAAAAGAATTTGTAGTAGAATTTATAATAGAATTTAAAGTATAATTCCCATCTTAATTATATTTTAAAAATCTTATTTTTATTAGTATTATGTTTTTATTAATTAAAATTATTTAAAGCTGTTTTTCTAAACACATTAATTTCATTCACAAGAAATGAATTTGAAACATGACTTTTAATTACACAAATATTTCTTAGAATATTTTGAAATATATTTTTAAATAACTGTCGAAACTAATCTTTCAAAGATAAACTAGGCAAATTAGATAGACGAAGAAATTATTCTGATTAAATGAAAAATTTGCATATTTGACGAATGAATTAATTAATGAAGAATTTGTATTATGAAATTTATCAATAATTTTAAATGTTTTAATTAAAAAGAGAATTCAAAATACTACTGTTTCCGCAAATAATAAATATTTAATGATGAATGAACTGAGTCATTCCTCAGAATATCAAAGACTTTATGGCATTTTGAAACATTTCTTCAAAATAGCAGATCGATACATGTTTACTGTTAGGTTTTATCATATTTGTTCGGCAGCATTTTTGCTGAATCTTTCGGTTAATGCTCTTAAAGTCTGATCTCGAAGAACCTGAAAAGAAAACAGAAAAACGCTAAAACTAAAGAAAACCAAAAGAAAATCTGAAGCCACGGAAAAACAAAACCTGCTTGGCTGAGCGTCTCTTTCTGCCCTCTGGACCTTTATTTATACATTTTTTGATTTCGCATTTTTTTTTTAGATTCTTAATCTTTACAGACGGCTTTTCCTTTTTATCTGTAATAGAAAAATTCCAGAACAATAAAATAAATAATTGGTAAAATAAAAATAATAATTGGTAAAGAAGTCAAATAAGAAAATAATATATAGTTTAAATCCAATAAAAAGGCATCACTCAGATAGCGAATTATATTATTAAAAGATAGATTATTTCTGCTAATCTAAAGTGAGTAAATTGAATTAAAATGAAATATACCTTTTCTTCAAGTGATATGAAATTAACATTAAATTTAAAACATTTTATTTATAAATAATAGAAGAAAATTTCTACAAGTTCACGCAAATTATGTAATGTGTGGGTGGACATATTCTACTTTTGATTACAATGCTGTATAATTATTCTTGCCTGTTATATAATTAAGTTTTCTTAGTCATTACAATGCTATATTATCATTGAATTACAGTTCAATAAAATGTCTTTGATGTAATTGATGCCAACATGAAAATCTCACAACATTTATTTTAGATCATAAATGCTGTACTAAATAGTTAAATATGGTGGAAATATTCTTGAAATATGGATCAAAATAAACATACATAACTCATAAAAGTTATTAAATTTTACGCCTAATAAATTGACAATTAAAAATTTTTAAATAGAGATACTTTCATATTTTTTTCTTCAAAATTCTATTTTTCTTAAATATATATTTACTACACAAAATTATAAAAGTAAAGATTAGTTTTTATTGTCAAATATATTGTTGAAATCTCATTTTAAAAGGCTACAAGAATTATCCAGTATGTTATTAAATTACACTAAAATCGAAAAGGTCCTTTAAATATATTTTAAATTCATTTTTTCCAAAATAACATGGTTAAACCAAAAAACTAAAAGCTTTTTTTATAGATTAATGCATGTTGTTATAAATTATGTCATTAATTAATAACGACATGTATTTAATTATCAAATTGATTAATAACAGCATGCATTTAAAATAAAAGTTTGTAATATGCGTTTGTTACACCTAAAATTAGAACTAATTTGCTGCTGTGATGATTATTCTCCATTTTAAGAATCTAAAGGTTAAATTGATTTCGAATCCTATTTATTCATTTAAGAAATATTCTTGATGAACATTCATATTGTTACATATTTCCTATATTATCCGTCGGGTTCTTTTTACCTCGTATTTTGGGTGTGTACGGTGTGAGAAAAGATGATGATGAGCACACACAATGATTAGTCCTTTAGTAGACGACACAACGCAGACGTTTATTTACAGGACGATGTCAGGGAACCACATAGACAGCAAATATTTACACACAACTATGTACAGAAGACACGAACACACAGGACAGCACACAGCAGTACTCTACTGCAGATAGTATCTCACTGTAGCAACAGTAGTCCACAAGCAGAAATTTCGTAATGACAACGTCCACAGCTCACAAAGCGGTCAGACAGGTTTCAGACAGGAGAGGGAATCTTTAAGGCATTCTTTTCTACGCTCAATTAGGTCTCTCCATAGCAGTTTGAAACTGTTCCTCTGCCTCTTCTTGCCTTTTCTGCCGACTAACTACTACGCAAATCGGGACTACTCCTCAGTTCAGGACAGCTCTGTTCCGGACGACGACACATGCTTCTTCAGAATATGCCACACAGCAGTCCTCTGTTCAGGACTTTGCTTCCAAGACCTCTCAGATTAGGTCCTCTCGATTTAACTCCGCCGCCCTTCTTGCCTTCTTCGTTGAACACCAGATCGTTCAGCTTCGGCTTCTCTCTACTGCAGCAATTCGGCTTGATTCCATGATTCATTCTTCTTTAGGTGTTCTGCTTATATAGTGGCGGAAGGTGGGGCTAAATCTTCTGGACCAATCAGGATCATCAATTTCTATGAAAGGGAATCAGTATTTCATTTAATTTTCCCATAAGCAAACATCATATTCCACAGGAAATTTCCTTTAAGCAGCATAAAATTTTATAATCTATAATAGTGTTATTTAATGCATTTTATCACTAAATTTAATCACAGTAGAGCGCAACGTTTTTATAAAAAACTATTTTACTGAATGCATGACCAGATATTTTTTTTAAATATAGATTTTATTAATTTTTAAGCATTGCATTTATTTATATACATTTTCTGCAGTTCAACATAAAATGTGCCAGTGTGCATAATTGGAATATATATTTTTTTCTAATTAAATATATATGCCTCCTCTATCGCATTAGAAATTACACAGTAAGTCACAATCAAAATTAGCCAGGAACAAATTTGAATCAAAATTTGATCACACTGGAGTATATTTAAATTGAATGAAACGTATGAAAATATTATTTAAAAAAAGCTGATTTCCAGAAATATGATATTTTGGAGCATTTTTAAATTTTTCTTCGATAACAATTTTTTGTGTTTTCTTTTAATTTTATATGTGTTATTTAATTTATTTTATTTGAATACTCAGTGGTACAAACTTCAAAAAATTTTACTAGTAAATATAAACATGACATTTCCAGCTTTCTGTAATCTAAGAAGTTTTCCCTTCAGCACAGCGCACAAAACTAATGTGATATCAATACTAAATTTTTGAAAATTCATATTTCTACTTTTAAAGTTTTCTTAATTCCTAGAAGTTTTCACTACAATACAGCAGACTAAGCTAATATAATCACATTCTTACAATTTTGAAGATTTAAATTTCTTCATTAATCTACCAAGCAAAACCAGATAACTAAATTGTTTTTCTGCTTTTTTTTGTCCAAATATCTGATTAAATGAGAAGAAAAAAATCAGTCATTTTTCTAAGTAATAGCTATTATAATTGTGAAAAATAAAAGTGGACAATATCCCTAGATCATTATCAAATCCTCCAATTTTTTTTTTCTTTTCGGTGAAAAATGGAAATGGTCTTCTGATATGAATTTATCAGTGCATAACGGTTTATTGATTTTAAAAGCTTATATTTTAGGATTTTCTAAAATATCTATTAAAGTTGAACTCATACATTTTACTTTTAAATTTCTATTAAGAAACTTTAAATTTTCCATTGTATATATTACGCACTTCTACCAACAAATTAAAGAAATACATCATTTAGCTTTCAGAGCAATAAAGGATTTTCGAATACTATTTGCTCTGATTCCAATTGAATTCTTTTTCCTCCCAAAGTTTTCTTTTATTGTAACGGCGTTTTAGTTTTTCTCAACTAAACGTACATGTTTACACAAGTTAATCAGGTTATCTCTATCTTTATTTGAAATTTTGTTTCTTTGTAGTTTAATCTATTTCAGTTCTTCAAATTATATGCTTAATTTTAGGCTTTAAAAATTATACATTAGCATAGGAAAAATATTCTATAACATATTTTTTTAAAATATGTCATAAATCTCGGGTATTAAGTAGAAGGAATAAGACATAAAGTGATTTCAAAAATCTGGATTTTATGGAAAAATTAGCAACAACATATATCAATATTTTAACTTTGGATTTAAATACATTATAAATTGTGAAGACTTTTCACTTTAAATATAGTCTAGAACATCGTCTTTGCTCATGTGAAGCTTGAACACTAAAAAGTCATTTAAATATCAGATTAATAACATAATAATAAAAATTTAATTTAAATATAAATATCCACAATGTTTTTTGAGATTATTTTTAATGATTAAGGAGAATAAAAACCATTTTTTTATTCAGTTCTATTAGTCAATGGCTTTTTTCTTCGCTCATCCTTCAACAAATATTTAAATTTATGCTTTAAAAATAATTTTATGATGTGGCAGTTTTTTCTAAGAAAAATTTATTTTTTATTTGATCAAACATGCTCTCATTGAATTTAGCCAAGTCTTTTAAAGATATCCTTTAGGGTAAATTTAGGTCAGAATCGATTTTATATGAATGACAGATTTTGATGACATGATAATTAAAAACATTTTTTTTTTCTTTTTTTATCATATTTTAATCTGAAATCAAAATTATTTTTAAGAATTATTTTTTGATAGTATTCTGAATCTGAAATTTTCATTTTCCAACGTTACATTAATTACTTGTGTGTATTAAATTGTCATAAAATATATTTCTTTCTTTCTTTAATACATTATTTGCAGTTGCCTTAACTTAAACAAAAGTTAATTTCGCATTTTTTTAAAAAAATTGGGTAAGTTCACTATTTTTTAAACCTTAATATACCTTTATTACCTGAACGGAGTATTGTCTTTAAATAGATTCAAAAATAAAAACCTTTGAAACTGTCACTATCGTATTTAACTATATTCTCTAATATGCTTGAAATTTTATATATATCCTCATTCTGTTTTCTTTCGCTTTGGTGTTGCCTCCATTACCTAATTCTCAGAGACTTCTTTCTCAGAAAACTCTGTCGTTGTTGTGAATCCCCTTTGAATTGAACAACCATTTCACGTCCAAGAGATAGGGGAAGAGGGGTGAAATAGCTTCTGGGAGTAAGGACCCTTTGAGCACCTGAGGGCAGAAGTTTTCCTTTAAGCTCATTTGAAGATGACACTCACTCACTTGTTTGCACAGTTCCTTTTTACAAGGAAAGGTGCTCTAACACACACATCACAGATTGAACAAATGGAAGGAACAACCATGCCTGAATCAGAATTCAAACCCAATAACGGATAAGTTGCTCTACCCCAGGCCAGGAAGCCGGCTGAAATATTTTCATATACCTTATTATATACTTTTAATAAAAATATGGAGATGTGAATAAAACCTTTGCTCTGTAAAAAAGATATTAGCTTACATTAAATTATGTGTCCCTTCTATTTAAAGCATTATTGATTAATATATCGTGGGAAGGTGATACAATCAATTAATAAAGGATTTTGATAAACTTGAAAAATTGTGTCTCATTATTCAGAAAAAAATAGCAGACTAAAAAGCTGGTTTTTGTTGTAGTTTATTTTTTATCATGGAGAAAATATTAAATAGCATACCAACTAATATAATCAGAAAGAACAATTCGTCTGGAAAAAGTCTTTTATGTATCTTTTATTTCTAAATAGGTCTTTAGTCATATCTCACAGCTTCACTCTTTTGAAATTCTATTTTTTAAAATTGATTTCGGAGTTTTTATCTTATAAATTTAGTATCAATAATTATATTTTTGAATATATTTTCTCCATTCTGTGCTGCATTTAAAATAGTGACAAATATGTCATTTTTATGCAAATTCCAATTTTAAAAGCTGAAAACGGAAACTAAAAAATATTTTAAAAAATAATAACTATTATAAGTTAATTATTCGTTATTATTCAAACAATACAACACTTGACACTATGCAGAACATTTTTTTCTAATTTTAGAGTCACCAGTTAAACTATGTTGATTGCTGGCATAATTTTGATTCGAGGAAAAAAAACACTTGAAGCATTTAAAGTGACGCTTTATCTTTGCTCATTTCACTACAAAAAATTGTGAAAAAAGTGATCAGCAATTGAAATCAGTGTTTTTCTTTTAGATGTCAATGGGTAAATATGGTTGAAGAAATATCAAATGCAGACGTGATTTTTTTAAAAATAAAATTAATTAATTGCTAAAAATTTATCGTGTGTCAAAGGTAAGTGAGAGAAAAAAATACATAAGCTATCAGAAAACATTTTTTTAGCTTTAAATTTTCTTTCTTAATAATAAAATAAACTTCAAAGAATTCTCTTCGGAGTTCCAATGTCTTTAACCCAACCAACTTAATTTTGTATATCATTGTTTTGTAGATTGATTTAAATGATTTGATTATTTCAATCTAAAAGACATGAAAAATATGCTGCTAAAACTACTAAAATGTGAAGGTTTAATGAAATAATATTCAATACAAAATCTCTAATTTTTTATTCTTATTTATTTGAGCCTATGTCTTCTTTTCTGAAATGAAAATGAGGACAAATAAATTGAAGCTTTAGTTAAAAAATGCTCATTTATTTTTTAATTAATTAAAATTAACAAAAACTCCTGAAAAGCTTTATTTAAGTTAGATATGCATTGAATTTAGTAACTGTATATTAAACCGGCTGGGTTGTGATACATGAAAATCAGGGTGGAAGAAAAATGGTACTTAAAAAAAAGATTTTTATTTGGTAATAGTGCGGAATTGTTGTCTTTTAGGTTATAAAACGAAAATACAAAATTTGGTTGCAACATTATATTATCTTGATGTACCACTAAAAACTTGAATTTTGTTAAAAAAAAAGTCAAACGAACCATTAAAACTTTTTTTTAGAATTTAGTTCTGCAGTAGTGGCGACAAAGTAGCTTTTAGGTTCAAAAAGAATTTTAAAAAAATCTTGTTGCCATATAACATTATTTCGAGGTGCCGAAAAAAGCTTAATTTTGTTTTTAAAAAAATGAAAAATTATTAATTTTGATAAAATATTTATGTGAAATTTTCATTCATATAATGTTACCAAAGAGAATTTTAAATGCATATATAACCATAACAACTGGAAAAAATTGTTAATTACTAAATAAATTAAAAAGATATTTTTATGTCCAATTTTGAGTTTTTTTATTTCTCTATTCTTAATTATTACAAGTACTACAAAATGTTTCTAATTCTCTACCATTTTAAACAATTTTTTTAATTATTTGGCATCTTCACACGAGTCAATTTTTGCTCTTATATATCCTCTTGCGATTGAACCATAGTCACTCGGTCACCAGTCTCACAAGTCTTTCCTCTACTTACATGTGGCAACGAAGTTAGGGAATGCCGATAACCGAGATCCTATATTAATTGGTTCAGATCCAGATGTTTTCTGTATAAAGTTTTAACCTTATATTAAACCATAAAGGCATTTGATAGTTATATTGCTTCTTGTCTATTTGGTGTAATTTGTGGACTTTCCTCATTTTGTAAAGAACACTGTTGTTCTTAGGAGTTGCCACTGTCGTCGATAATCATCTCTGATGCACTAATATTTTTTGCCTGTTCTTAATTAAACTTAACTACATGTAGTTCATAATCTTTTTTTGCCTCTTTCTTCCTGAAAGTGCTTATGGTAGCGATATCAATATTATGATGGTTTTCTAGTTAAAGCATTGATAGTTTAGAACCCTTTATTCCATAACTGACGCATTTTATATAATTCAGCAATATGAAATAAACGTATAGTTTCTATAGTGAATTTTCTGTGCGATACAAATTAAACTAATTTTATAATTTTCTGCTTTCAGACTTTAATAAATTAATGTATTTAGAATGATAAGCTTTTATTATTTGTGAAATTCTTTTGCTAGAAACAACGGGGATAACACATAAAAAGACATTTAACACATAAGAAGATACAACGTCTTACAGTCTCAGGGTTGAACTCCCGTCTTCCACAATGGCGGTGAAGTATCACGGGATTAAACCTGCGACATAGCCAACATGGCGCCATACAGGATGTAATCCGAGTTGCGAAATTTTAAGCAATTCCCACATCGGTCATCATGACCGGAAAGGCGATCTCGTCTTAAGGTACACAGAACATTGATGTAAACGTATTATAAAACAGTAAATACAGAAAATGGAATAAAATGCACACGTTGTCACTTTGTTGGGGAAATAGAAATCGGATCTCTTCGTTGACAATCTCAGGGATTTTCATATCATACTCAGATTTCATTTTTGTTCCAAACAGAATTTCAAATGGAGTAGCAGCTATACTTCGTTGAAATGTAGAATTAATATTTTGCTGAAAGGCAGCAGCATGGCTAAACCATATTTCAGAGTTTTCGATGGATAGCTTAGAGAGTACGGCTACTGATAGTAAAATTAAGTAATAGTAAAGTCTTTCCACCTGACCGTTCGATTTAGGAAATCCAGCTGGTGCAATAGCAATATGAGTGATATGCTGTTGCTCACAGTATTCTTTGACTGACGTTTATGTGAAAGCGGTGCCACTGTCCGTTATAATCCTTGAAGGATTGCCGAAAACGGATCGTTGGTATTCGAACTCATTCAGAACTTCAGCGGTGTCAGTGAACTTGGTCGGGTGAAGCCCTACAAACTTCGTAAATGAATCGATGATTGCTAGAATATGTTTATATTTCCTAGAAGGGCTGGGGAAAGGACCTAAAGTGATAAATATGATATGTATGAAATGTAGTGTTGTCTTTGTCAAGTGTATGCAAAGAGCCATATAATTTGACACGCTTTCTATTATTTAAAATGCATGTTACACTGTTGCTTATACACCGTCCAATTTTCTCCTTCAAGTTAGGAATATGGAATTTTTTGTTTAACAGTTTCTGTGTACATTTTACTACAAAATGGTCTCTTTCATGACATGATTTAAGAATGTTGACCTACATATCATCAGGTATGACAAGTAAATCGATTCCATCTATGTTCTTATATAAAATGTTGTTTTTGACTAAGTAGTTCTCTTAAAGAGCAATTTCAAGTAGTGCTATTATGGCTAATTTATGCTCATCTGTCTGTTTGGAAATTTGATGATTGACACAGTCTTGAATGTTCATGCAGCTTTGTTTTGGAGAGTGAAGGATACAATGAAGGAGTCCGTGTTCTATTATGCGATCCAAAAATTCAATCTGACTATACAAAAATTGACATTTTTTAAAATGTATGTCTAGTCCATAATAGTGAGCTACATTTAGAGCAGTGCCAAGGTGTTCGAGAGCCTCAGATTCTTTATTCACGGAAATGATGATGTCATCCATATATGGAAGGACAGTGCCTTTTGCAATAAGATTACAAAAAAAACGGCATTTATGTATCTCACAAAGACAGGAGGACATGAACATAAACCAAATGGCATGTAACGAAACTGAAACTGACGTATTTGTGATGGAACTGGTGTAACGACAACTTTTTTCTTTTACCGGGACATGAAAAAATTCGTTACGCAAATCAAGAATACTGAAAATTTCTGCATTTTGAAGACGATCTAAAATGTCATCAATTAATGGCAATGGATAATGATCCTTAATTAGTTTACGATTTAATTTTTTATAATCTATACAGACTATGTTTTTCGTCTTTGTTACAAACTACAACGACTTGACAAGCATAAGGTGAAGAACATGTTTCTATAATTCCATTTTTTAACCATTAGTATATCTGCGCATTTACTATATGACGTTCGGCAAAGGGTAAACTTCAGGGAGTGTGGGAAATTGGTTCATCGTCAGTAAGCGTTACATCAAGTTTAGTTTTGTTAGGCTTATAGGCTAACAAAAACTCCTCAGCGTCATGGCGAGTTTGTTTAGAAATATGCATACCTATATCAAACTAGGGAGTATCAGTGATAATGGTCATTATAAAAATGTCCGTTTCAACAGGATTATTTGATTTAGAAAATTTGAAAAATACAACACTGATTTATTACTTCAAAACCTATTATTGGATCATAAGAAGTACAGTTATTTGGCACCACGGAAAAACTTTGTTTATCAATAACAATTTCTGATTCAAACGAATCTATTATTTCATTTCGGGAAAAACCGAATCCAGTTAGTGTTGATTGATTATATTAAAACGACATAAAAATTGATAGAACAAAAATAGTTTGATGAAATCATACATCACAGAACACTTTTAAGATTAATTTTACCCTCTTGATTGCCGCATGCAATGCGTTAAAAACGTACCTTATAATGAAACATACTCACTCACTATGGAAAAGAAGAAGAACCTTCATATCATGATCAAATAAAAAATATGGAAAATTGGTATCAATAAGGTAAACTTAACACTGAAACACACTTTACTTTAACATTGAAATCGGAATTTTGTTTTCAAAATGTGATTTTAAGAGCTAGACTCTAAAATTTGTGTATAGGTATTCTACTATCTTTAGATCAATCACTTGATCTGTAAAAAATCAACTCATGCTCATGCACATTTTTTTTATTAGTAATGATACGAAATTTAATGCTAGATCTTAATAACTAGAAATACTTATTTTCTGAAAAGCAGAAACAAAACAGAATGAAACAGAGAAGAAAATTCATAACAAAAGAAAAGAAAAAAAAACTAATAGTATTAAAATTAAATAAAGCATTACCAAAATAAGCCATAATCTCTGATTAAAAAAAAGAAGGGCTCAAATTATTTTTGCAAGTCATCAGAATTTCATGTTTTAGCACAGCGTATTAGAAAAACTAATTTAAAGAGCTTAGATGGTTCAGACGTAATTTTCTTAGTATCATACCAACTTTAATAAGGTTTTCATTGAACCTGCTTTTGCAAATGGAAGGGAAAAAATATCCAGAAAAGAAAACTTTTCTTCCTTTGCTACGTGGTGATGATGAAATAATTAATTGAAGGCTTCCATGCTTAATCTGGACAATCATGAAGGTGAACATACATTACGCTGAATACTGAGGATTCCGAATTCTGATTAGAAAGCTTGTTCCTATGGTAACCAGCTCAATTTACTAACAGCACAGAAAGAATCTCAAGAAAAAGAAAGTTGTCTGTCTTATCAGTTAATTAAGATGAACGATTGATAAGAAGCATTCATTATAGGTTGTATTATTTGGAGTGATCGAAATGTAACTTAAAATGAGAAATGTCGCTTATTGAATAGAATAACTCTTCTTCATTTACATTTCGAATAATAGGGGTTATCTAATTTCTCTCGCCATCTGTTCTTAGCAAAATATTAAATAAAATTAACTTACAAAACTAAATACATCTAAAAAAATTTACATATATGTGATGAAATTTAAAACAAACATTTGCTATTTACAACGTGATACATTTTTATTGCATGCGCATTAACTTCCTGCATGTAACAACAAGAAAGGCTTTTCTTCAATAATTTTAAGGAATCTGGAAAATTAAAAATATTTTATATTCACAATATTTTTTTCAATTTCTTACACTTAAGATATCTTTCTATGATAATGAATTCCTCTTTAAATATTTTAAATAACACTTTCGTTGGATTTTTTAAAGATTATTTTCATTGCCCAATGACAAAGAATTTACATCATTTTAATTCAAACAATCCAGTATTTCAAATATGGCTTTTTAATTAGTTTTTTATTTATTGTTTTTTTTCAAATACTTTGTTTTATTGAGTGTAATTTTTGTTTTAATTATTTTATTGTTTATTGACTATTAAGTTTTACAATATTCATTAAGATTCACAACTAATTTTTACTGAATTTTGTCAAATATTTAAACATATTATAGATAAAATAAACAACATTAATTTATTCTAACAAGGTTATTCCAAAGAAAATTACTTGCTCCGGTGTAAAAAAAAACCTATAATTACCGGTGGAGTTTTATCAAAAAGTCTGTTTAAAATATCTGCTTAAAAAAGACTTCGGTTGTGATGGCTTGTTTCATCAAGTTGTTTAGTAAAAAATTATTATAATAAATATATATCGACTAAAATTCATTTCAGCAAAAAATGTAAGACCAGTTATTAGAAATCAAAAACTATGCGATTTCAACATTTTTAGAAACACATCAGCAATTTGTTAAAATTATGAATTGTATTAAATATTTACTTTTTGTAGTCAGTCAATATTTACAAGTTAAATATGTACAGTTTCAAAATTTGCCTTATTTTAAATTTTAATTTCTCTTAATCAATACCAATCAATTCATTCGAGCATATTAATTTTAATACAATCCATATTTCGAAGTTTTTAATTTTCTCTTAATCAGTTGTACACATTTTTCTGCTAATTGCAACATGCAATGTTTTTTATCCTCACATAGTTTTGAGATTCTTCTCCGAAATGTTGATTGATTATTTAAAATAAAAATTCGGAAAGATAAAAATTTCAATTCCTTTTGAAAATTTTTCCATTTACAAATAATCCTCTTGGATTTGCCTGTTTCCTTAAGATTTAAACAAATACAGAGAAAAAAAAATTAAATAATCCGTCCATTTCTTAAATATGGAATATTTTTTTTTTCTTGGGCTTTAAATCAAAGGAGGAGGGGGGGTAAATTTTTCACAGATAAACAAAACTATTTTTCAATGAGACATTAATTAAGAGTTCTTTTGGGCTTCTTCATTGATAATTTATTCTTACTTTGAAATTTATAAAATGTGATGATTGATTCAAAATTCGATTGAAAATAGATTTAAATGGTAAATAAACATAAACTTATATTTCAATGTTCATTTAAGATCACAAACTTCATTGATAATTAGTCTGCTTTATGAAGAAATTAAGTAAAATCTGAAATATTTGCATAGAAAATTTGCCACAAACAATTGAGCGAGAAAAACGAATTCGTTTGGAAAGTGGTATAAAATGTTTCATTTGTATAGTTCAGAAGGACGAATATTCATAAAAATAAAAATATAATAAGTTAATTTCTTTGCAATGCTTTTAAGTAAACCAAATAGATTTATCAATGTATTAACTCATGAAGAATACTAAATGTAGGTTTCATTAGAAATTGTTTATTATAAAAGTTTCTTAAGATTTTATGTTAAAAATAAGCGACTATACAAGAAAAATTGCATTAAAATATTTTAAATGAAGGAAAATTAACAAAGAAAGAAAATGAATGTAAATTCATTCTAATATAATGCAATACATCTCTTCTGCTGCAAGTGAAAAATAACTAAACTAGTAATTCTATTAAATCTTAATTGAAAAATAATAAGAAGGACATAGAAATTTGTGCTATTTTTGCTAAAAGCACTGTAAATTATAATAAGTCAGTTC
>JAPMOQ010004434.1:3400169-3413514 GCA_026543055.1 Argiope trifasciata | reverse complement strand
ATGATGCTCATTTATAAGTTCAGTTTTCTCATATTCTATGCAAGAGAGAGTTGTGCTAGTAACTTTATCAAGGAATCTATGAGAACGTTTCCATGTGGATACCACTATAAAGTTATATTATATAATTATTTTTCTTTTGGTAATTGAAAATGCTTAATAATTTTTCTTGATGCTTAATGATTTCCAGTGCAATGTATAAAATCTTATACATATGACCGGAGTCACTATTTTAAATTTTATAAACCCAAATAGACTGTTTTTCTCTAATTCTAATGTACTTTTGAGTAAACGAAGAATGTGCAATTTTATATGTATTTTTATTTTGCTCATAAAAAATACATTTAAAAATAAATAAATGCAATTTTATACTAGTTAACAATATGAAATGATTAGGGAAATCTGTGACAAATTATACATAATCAAATCATACTATACTTATTCAAACAACAATTTTAATATATTTAGATAAATGCAGACAAAACCTCTTACTTTAAAATGTAAGGTAAATTTAGGGTAATTTTTTTTATTTTATTCCAGAATATTTTTAATTTGAACTTAGAATAAGAAAAAGAAAAAAAAAAATGTTGTTGTTAAAAAATAAGAAAATAAGTTTTATATGAACAGTTAAATGTGGAGATGACTTTGTTTGAATGATAGAGTTCCTATTTTATGAAATTATAATTTTACTAATTGCAACTTTTTTAAAGAAATCAATCCTTCACTCGTAATGTTAAATGGGTTTTATGGATCAATGAAAAAGTTAATAAATTATAAAGCTATTATCTTCCATTTTTTAACTGCAAATTTAATCTAGTTCATGAATTCTAGTTTGTGAATCAAAATTCCATAGACACATATAAATTGTAGAGCAGGTGTACAAATAAAAAAAAACCTTTAGAAGGTGAGAAGGATTTTTTTTAAAAAACAAAAATATGTATAATATTATTAATATTCAACATCTTGAGTATCCATGATGAGTATCAAATGAATCACATTTTAATACATTCATGTAAAATATTTTTGCATAAAAAATCCCATTTAAAAACTTTGGAATCTTAGAGAGAATCGATAGTTTAATTTAACGGGATTTCAGTTAAAGAAGTATAGTATTCAAAAAAGAAGTAATATCACATACAAAAACTAACAGAAAATTACCAATGAATAAATATGAAAAGTGTAGTCAAAACTAGCAAACAGAGTATTTCGTTAGCGTACATTCTAAATAACGGCGAGCTATGCTCAAATAATAAACCTCTTTTACTTTTTATTTGTCTTTATTTGAGGAAGATTAGGTAGCACCCAAAATTAATCCCACCGAGTCCAGCTGCTGAACTTGCAGAAAACAGAAGTAATCTCTCCTCTTATTTTTCAAAATAAACTTTCGAGGAATCGTATTTCTAGCTATATTTCTAGTAAGCCACACTAATATGTTATTGTAAGGAAAGAGATTAATACGAGGAACAATAAAATAAAAATAAAACTCTGCCAAGTATATGTTTTAAGTCATATGTGGTGATGCAGCCAGAATAAGAATAAGATGGCAAAATAACTTTAGAACATAACTATAGTATTCTTTTTTTTTCTTCAGAAGTGTTTCGTCTTAAAAGCGGATCATTGAGGAAATTATACTTTAGTGTTTATCCTGAATTTCAATTAGGTATGCTGGATTAACTAGAAGTGTCTTGTTGGAATAACGGTTTTTTTCAATCCCCGTATTATTTGTTAAAAATAGATGATTAATATTTAAAAAAAAATTCCAAACTTTCAGAATGAAACTCCTTTTATATTTGCGACTTTATTTTAGTTCTTAAACACAGAAAAGGGCAAGAATGACGTACAATAAGTATTTTAAATATATTTTAGTTAAAATTCCAAATATATCAATTTAAAATTTGCAAACTTCGTTTAAATATTTATTTATTTATTAGTAAGCTGAAATAATTATTATTTATTTTACAAAATGAAAATGTCTTTTGAAATTTTAGCTTCTATTATTTTGGGAATATAAGAAGAATTTTTCTTCAAATATAAGTAGCTTATACTATTGCAATTCTTAAATGAGTGTTGGATTTATAACAGTAAATATTAGTTAAATTAGTTGAAATTTTGATCACTTACAATTATTCAAATAGTCATCATTGCAAAGTATTTAATTTTTTATAGTGTAAAATATTTTACACTAAAATAATTATTATCTTAGTTCTAATCACTTTAATTAAATGATAGAACCCATTTATAATATACATCCTTAATGATGACGTAATTTGGCATGTGAGATTCTTTAAACAGTAATTTAAACATTTTCAAATCATTATTTTCTTATAAAATTCAAATACAAAAAGAGCTAGAACTTATGTAAACAACCAATACAGATTGTTACGGTCGAAATAGACAGCAAAATATACACATTGTTTGGTAATCAAGTTGTTAAAGAATTTAAATAAAGAAAATTAATTTCCATCTTCCATAATATATATTCTTCTAATTACGTCGGAATTAAACTTCATAGTGCAATAACTCTTGATAAGTTTATTTTTTCTCGTTGATAGGTCAATTTTTTAACTTTTTAAAATTTAATCTAGAAATTAAAGCACCTGAGTATAAGATATTTAATCCCTCTTATATTCAAAGTATGAAGTATAAAAAAATTAAGAAATTTTATTAAAGTCAAATTATTGAGAACAATAAAAATATATATATTTGTCATGAAAATCTAAACGTATTTATCTGTATACAATCATAATGACTCTTTAAGCTTTAATATTTATCCCATCATATACTACATACAATCCAAATGAGATTTTCATAAATAATTTGTTAAGATTCAAATAATTCCGTCATTTAAATAAATACATGTTATAAATAATAATTTTTACAATATTGGTTTATCAACTTTTTTTCAATTTATCAAAACGTATTATTATATTTTATTATTCATAACTATGACTCTCATAAATGTTTAATTTGTGAATCCATTAATATTTTTTCTTTCAAAGATTCATTATTCGTAAATAAAATGTAATTAATCTTTGAATAATTATTTTTTTCAGTTATCATTTATTATCATTTGTTCTTAAAAACAAATCACTATTTTTTTATTTGTAAATTTGCTTATTTCAGAGAAATTTTATGCTGTTTTAAGGAACTGAAATACTTCTTTATTGTTGCAAAAGCCGATATAAGAATTTCTTTGGCATTATCCCAATATTTTTTAAGCTCCACTGGTTTCCAGTTAATACTCTTAAAATCTGAATTCATGCAGCCACAAAAGAGATAAATAAGAAAAAAGCTTTAATCTTAGGAAATGAAAAGAAAACTTTGAAGCCATAAAGAAAAGAATAAATAAAGTATTCAGTCCAGCATCTTTCTATGCGGTAAATCCATACTTATAGTTGTTTGATGTTCCTTTTCTTTTAGTCTTATACTTTGTGGATATTAACAGTTTTTCTCTCTCTTCAAGGAAAGAAAAGTACAAAGTAAAAAAAAATGAAAGGAAATCATTAAAGAAACCATTCAAAAAATAATATTAATGTCTTTATCCCATAACTTATCGTATGACTAGAAAAGCTTTATTTTACTAAACTTATCAATAACTGCTAAGCTCCATTTGACGAGGAAGAAATTACATATATGAAAAAAATGTTGTGATTTTCTGCTATACATTTTTGCTGTTACTTCATTCTAACACGAAAACTTTTTAAGGTGGAAAAAAGTTAAACAAAACAATGTAAGCATTTTTTAAAAGATGTAAGACAACTGTTAGCTAATTCTTTTTATTTAAATTTTATTTTAACTTTATTATCATTTTTTAAGATTTTACTAAAATGTTTTATTATTTATATGTTAATTTTTAAATATATTTATTTCATTTCTTTGAAGTTATTAAATAAATGAGAAAAAATTATGTGCAGGAAGTTGAAGATTTATTAAATTATATATTGAAAGTTTTATTCTTATTCCTTATTTAAATGGGGGGGGGTTTATATTGCTTTTTTAAATTGATGAATAATTTTCTCATTACAATCTTAGAAAACTAAAATACTAGCTATTAATATTATTCGCATTGGTATCAAAGATTGAATTGTTATTTTATGTAAGTGAAAAAAGAGTTAATATTCTGTAATTAAAGGATTTTCGTTTCCAGTGTGTCACTTTAAAAATTTCAATATAAGAAATTATTATTTCCTATAAAGAAGAGCTATATTAAACTATTATTACTCTTTTTTACGTATCCTTCATATTAAAAAATAACGTAATCTTATATAAAAACTGTTACATAAAATGCCTTTCCAATCATATTATCAGTCTTATGCAAAAAAATAAAGGATTCTAGATATTTTGGGAAAAATATTTAAATGTTTTCTATATTTTAATTTTCAAATTAAACTGGTATCAATATAGAAAAAATGTCGATTTGTGTAAATATGCTTTTTTCCCTAATCACATTAGATTAAACACAATTCACACATGAAATAAGATAAATATTATTAGGTATATTTATTTTTCCTTATTTGTATCAACTCTAGAATATAAGTTTGTTTTAGAAGATAATAAAATATTTTTGATTATGAATAAATTATTGAGCAGAATTTGATGAAATTGTACAAACATTTTTTTTCAATGAGAATTCTGCATTTTGTTCAAAAAATTTAGTTTCAATTGTAAAAATTGTAATGTACTTAGTTTAAAAATAATAATGTACTTGATGAAAAAATTGTAATGTACTTAGTGTAAAAATAGTAATGCACTTGATGAAAAAATTGTAATGTACTTGGTGTATAAACAGTAATGTACTTGATGAAAAAATTGTAATGTACTTAGTGTAAAAATAGAACTAGATGAAAAAATTGTAATGTACTTGAATGTAAAAATTGTAATGTATTGATGTAAAAATTGTAATGTACTTGGTGAAAAAACTGTAATGTACTTGGATGTAAAAATTGTAAAGTATTGATGTAAAAACTGTAATATATTGTTGTAAAAATTGTAATGTACTTGATGCAAAATTGTAATGTACTTGGATGTAAAAATCGTTATGTACTTGATGTAAAAATTGTAACTTTTCAGTTACTACTAAAATGTAAATATTTTTTTTGAATTTTCTGTTCATGAATATTCATGTAATGAAAAACATGAATACATCTGGTTATTTTCATTTCAATTCAGTCATCTATCATAGTGAGGAAACGAAAAATACATATTGAATTTTGGTTTTACGGTTTAAAAAATTGCTGTTATCAGTAAAAATAAAAAATTAAGACAAAGACAATAAACACAAAAATATGATTCCAAGAATAAATAGTAGCAAAGAAAATACAAAGACTTATGATTTCAAGATCTATCTGTTTCACAATTGACACACACATCATAAATTTTGACAGAAATGTGATTTTCTTTCTCTGAGATAATATAAAAGCAAGGCTTTTCTTTTCATGTGTGTCCGATAAAAAGGAGAAATTATTTTCTATAGGAGAATACATAAAATTTATAATTAAATAAACGTTCAGTATAAGTAAATAAATTCAGTAAAATTTCATATAATTATGAACATTACATTTTTATATTACAATTATTTTCATAATATCAACAGTTAGTTGATTGCGCCATGTACAGAAGATGCTAACATTGCAAATATTATAAAATGTCCAACATAAAAGTTTCTATAAAAAAGATGCTTTATTAAATTTTTTGGATCTTTACCATAAATTATTTTATTAAAAATTAAACACGTGGGACTTTTTATTATGTTCATCTGATTTAGATTTATTCCTTTTATTTAGACACTTGTCTAAATGGTCTAAAAGTGATTTAAAATTAAAATTAATACCTGTTTTAAGCTTTTCTTTATAAATATTATCCCTAAATAATGATATTTGAAATTCGTTTTAGAATTATTAAGGAAACATACTTTCTGAAAATTCAAGGGACTTGCATATTGAATTTCTTTGCTTTATCCTTCTTAAGAAATGTTCAGTTATTCAGCCTTATACTGCCAATCTTTGGATGATATTTAGAAATTAAAAAAAAGAGAGAATGTATTTTTTATTTTGTCTTCAGGCTTCTGTAATATCACTTAAAGGGCGGAAGTTAACTGTTGACAGATGTTAAAAGTTTCACCAGAATATGTTAGCTGAATGTACTTTTACCAAACAATTACGCTGTTTTAAAGCCGTTTTTCTCGGCGCAGAGGTAAATATATATTTTTTGAGTGTCTAATATTTTGTTTATTCCATTCTAATTGAGTAATGTGTAATTTTTTTATAAAGTATACCTACATCTGTACCAAACCGAAAAGGGGTCTCATGAGGTTTGGTGCGGTGTTAAATATTAATATTTAAGATTAATAATATTGTCATGTATTTTAGCAGGTTGAACTTCATGTTTAAAATTTGTAATAAGTCACAAGTTATCCTTTTATTTTTATAAAATATAAATATATATGACTTTCAAATATATAAACTGTTACAAATATGATAAACTATCTTTTATACTTTTATTAAAATGTTTTAAAACGAGGCAATTCAAAGTTTTTTCAAGATTATAGCTGTTCGTTATCCATATATTTAAAACAAATTTTAAGACAAAAAAAAAACACGTTCCTACACAGGAATCTTTCATTTCTTTCATTAATAAAACATTATTAAGATATGTTTCATCTCATTTTCTTTAAGGATTCTCTCTAAGATTCCTGACAAAAATTATCTAAAGCAACAAAATAATCAGTTGATGATCATAGCTGATGACAATCACAAATTAAAAATCTTAATCAATGCAACTTTATTGATAATATCTTAATCAATTAAAATCATGGACGCATAACACATTCAACGATTCTTAATAATTATCTAAAAGCGGTGAAATGCATCCAGATTACTATTAAAATAGAAATTCTCAGCGCCCGAAAAAATCGTAATTGCCTTTAATTTCAAAGGGTTTAATTTTTTCTTTTTTACTTTCTCGTGATTTTAATAAAACACAACACGGACATTCTAAAGTTAGGTAAAGTATCTCTTCGAATGAAAGCATGATATCCCAATGCAAAGAGTCCAAGAATATCACACACATTCGATAAAGAGAAAATAACCAAGATTACTCTCATTCACTTTTGACATGAATACAGAAAATTAGATTATTAGACTCTGGTTAATTTCATTCAGGGCCTTCAATATTTCCAATTAGAGCGTGAAAACTTATGAATTTGAAAAGAGGTTGTCTGGAGGTTGCAACAATAATTCTTTTAATGTGTGGAGATGTTTGTGATATTAAATTCTTTCCTTTTGCTTGCGATATTTTTTAAATGCTTTATTTATTTTTATTTAGGTAGGTAATTTTTTAAGCAATTGCTGAATATTTATTAAAGAAATTAAATTAGACAATTGCTTCAAAAAAGAAAAATTGTACCTTTTATCTTTTTTTTTTCTTACTGTTGTCTCATATGATTTGGATAAAAATAGGGTATAAATGTTTTTCGGTGTTTATAATTGTCAATAAATATAAAAAATGTAATTTTTAAATGAATTCTTAGAAATATTTCAAAAAAAAATATTTAATATCAAAATGTAAAGTCTGGATTAAAACATTTTCTATTGAATAATTATAGGATTGAATAATTTTAACCTAAGCACTTTTTTGACAAATACATTGTGGTTTACATGCATACGAGTTTTCTTTTAAAGTCCTTTTTGTCTTGTATGAAATAAATATTAATACATCATAAAAAGCAATAACGGACTATCATTAAAATCTTATTTTTAAGCAAATTGCATGAAATATTTTATTGCTTTTTTTGAATATTTAGTAATAACATATATTCAAGAGACTACTGATATCAGATATGTTTTCAATAAAATCTGACGATTTATTTCCGAATGTGTAATGGCGCTAATTAAATATCTACGCGAATGTGTGTAGAGATTTAATTAGCTGCCCTTACCATTCCAAAATTTAGTTTTTTTTTTATTGTAATAGATGGCACTATGAGTTCTATATCATCACCATAGATCCAAAGTCTAAGACGCGTGACGTCAAGTTTTAGAAAAGAGTGCTACAAGCATTCGCTTGGTAGACAGAGAGAGAGTGGGTCGTTCATTTCAGTATTATGGTTATTTAATACGCAACGGTTTCACATAGTTTTGCCATGAGACATGTAGGCTTCACCTTCGAGTCATCTAAATGTTATACTTTTATCTTTAATATAAATAGCCTGTCCTGTCTTAATCGTAAATATCTTTTCTTTTAAATATCCTTTGCTGAAAATAAATTTAATGTTTTTTTTATTATTTAAATACTTCTTTTCTTTAATTAGTGACCCAAGACACTGATCTGAATGAGATTGAATGGGCATTTTGTCCCATCCATTCTTACAAATTTGGGTCGCGGCCCTGGGATTTTTAACATAATTTTAATTAAGAAATATGATTTTATTTTATTATTTTATACGTCATTAACATTAAACTCATCGGACGAATGATCAAACTCTCAATAAAAAAGAGGATTCATGCTGTATTCACACAGTAATTTTTCCCATCCCGAGAATGGTTAGTCATTGTGTTCTTATGGAGTGATGAAATATAAGTGAAATCTTCCCGACCTCAATGGCATTCTACCGAAAAGAATTTCTGAGTATCATCATTTTTCACATCCCGAGAAGGGCTCATCTTTGAATTCCAATCAAATGATGAAATTACAGTAAAGTCGTCCCAACTATCGCAATAAAATTTTCTCACCTCAGCAAGTTAGGAAATGTGACATCCAGTCCTCAAATTAAATCAGCGTCTGACCTCTTCACGTCTTTGATTTCTAGTGTTCAGTTTTAAATACTAACTCGTACAGGACGGCGACTCCTGTACCGAGTATAATTTATTATTTGTGCATCTACAGAAAAAATCTGCATTCGAATCCAGTGAAAAAAACGTGTGTGTGTTTCAAATTTCCAGGATGAAGAAAATAATCAGGTTTGTTTTGGTCATCTTATTGGATCACAGATAAGTGCCATTTCATCTGTGCATTTTTGTTTCATTTTGTGCAACTTCAACAGTATCCAGCAATTGATTCGCTGAAATAATACATTCCTCCATGTTTGAAAATTCCAAATTACTTCCTCATCTGTAAAATGTTTTTATGCTGTTTATTATTTTATAATTTCTAAATTACATTTCTTTCAACAGCATATTCATCGTTACTATTTTATATATTGAAATATTTGTGTTGTCTCGATATTTAATTTCAATCATTAAAAGTACGTAAGAATATCTCTTTTTAATAGATTCTAAAAACTGGTTTTCAAGGTTTTGTTGCATTTATGTATTTTATTTAAGCAAAAATTAATTTATCAAACCTCAAATATTTTTATTCCTTAAATTTTCGAACCAAAACCAAAATTTTGTAATCATTCTGATATCATTTTATGTGACCTTGAGCGATGCGCAAATCTTATTAAGTATTCATAATCTCAATCGCTCCTAAATTAATAAGTCTAAACAAGTATTGAATCTTTTCTTATTTTTTGTATAGTTATTTATTCATTCCGGTACCATTAGAAACGAATCGAAAGTATGTGTATATTTGATTTTGGAAGAAGCGTAACTGATATTTAAACGATTTTTGCTAGCTGCATGAATAAATATTAACGAAATAACTTTTTTTTATGTGTTTGTGAACTTAAATTTAATAGCAATTTTTTGATATATTTATTTTCTTTTACAAAGAGTGTATATATATTTAAAATTAACAATTGGAATATTTACAATTTAATTTTCGTCTTTATGTGAAGTTTATATCTAAAAATAAACACATAAAGTTATTTTTATGTGGATGTGACAATTTTCTGGCGCAAGATCCTTTTCTAGGATATTGCTGCGCCGAAAACACTGTTCACTTGTTGAGTTTTTCCATTACTAACAAAATTTTTTATAAAAAACTGGTAAAAAAGTAAGAGTAAGTTTAAATTTCAGTAAAAATTCCAATTTATTTTCAGGAACGGGAATAAATCCATGTGAGGTCTTTCCCCAAGAATTAAAGACAAGTGAAAATCGGATGAATTAAAAAAAGTTAATGCAATCTCTATAAAAATCAGAACATTCAATTAAAACATGGCGTAAAGTAAGCGGAACATTGCATGAGCTGCAAACAGGCGGAGATTCTCCAAACATTGTCTGTGTGTCATACGTGAATGGTTGATACCCAGTTGAGTTAGAATTTCATCAAAATTTTGGTTAAAAGATGAAGTATAAGATGTAATACATGTTTTACATTGTAGGGTTTATTATTTACTTCATGATTCCAGTCATTTTGCCAAGTCCTTTGCATCCTTTTAAGTAGTACACTCTTGATATCGATATAATGAAGAGGCATAGGACGATACGTACTAGTAATATTGGCAGCAATGTCTGCCTGTTCACTACCTGTTATAACGACATGAGCGGCTATCAGGGAGAACAAAACTCTATAGCCCCTCCTACGCAGGTGGGATTGCAAGCACTTAATATCTTGTGTAAGACTATGGGAATTTATACCATTATTTAAGGATTCTAGAGTACTTAAAGAATCGGAGTTAATAATAGCATTAACTGGATGTTTTTCTGAAAGATATTTTTGAACTATATGCAATGCTGTCAATTCAGAGGTAAAAACAGGGGTAAAATCTTGAAGTCTATAACTTGTCATTCTTACAGACAAAAGCGCAACCAGTATTTGTATCAGATTTAGAGCCATCTGTATAAATCGGTAGATAATCATGAAATACTTGTCTATGGGAAAAGAAAATAGATTTGAAAACAGAACTACGAAAATCTGCTTTATGTAGATTCTTAAAAGTATTCAGGTAGGTTTTATTATTGCAGATTCAAAGTGGGATTTGCAAGTGAATTAGTACTGCTGGCATCAAGCATCTGAAATTCATCTGGAAGCAATTGACGAATTTGTAATCAGTGTTTAAATTTTGCATTCATATTTTCGATATTTTTCCAGTGATGTATTCAGCAAATTATTACTGCTATGTTGTGTACGTCTCTCTTAAGAATCGATATACTTCAAGTAAATTTCAGAATTTATGTTTTTATAACTTAATTTTATTTAATATCAATCTTGAGTGCCGTATATAAAAAACGATGAGGTCTTTAAGGATTGACTAATTTGTAGAGACTTAATTAGCTGCCATTACTATTCCACACTTAGTTTTATTTTATTGTAATAGATGGCATCATGGGTTTTATTAAAGCAACATAGATCTGAAGTCAAAGACGCGTGAGATCAATTTTTAGAAAAGCGAACTGTGGACATTCGCTGGGCACAAAAAGAATGAGTCATTCATTTCGATATCATGCTTATTTAATACGCAACGGCGGCACATAGTTTTGTGATGGGACAATTAGTTAGGCTTCCCCTTTGGTGTCATCTAAATGTTATACATTTATCTATAATGTAAATAGCCTGTAATGATTTAATCGTTTATGTCTTTTCCTTTAAATATTCTTTGCTGTCAATATATTTAATCTTTTTATTTAAATGTTTCTTCTCTTTAATCAGTGACTCTAGACACTGATCTAAATGAGGATGAATGGGCTGGGCATTTTGTCCCATCCATTTCTTCATATATTTAATACAAAATGCACATCTGGGAACAAATAGTTTTTAAAAAATAAAATAACAAAAAATAAAAGATGAGTTGTAGAAATTAAAATCGGAACTATGAATATAAAATTCAAATAAAGAAATAATTTAAATACATAAATCCTAATTTGTGAATATGAAATTACGAATGCATCTGAAGTGTTGGCTGATTTTTTGAAATACTGTTTAGTGGTTGCGTAAATAACGTGTGTTCAATTTTCTTTTTCAAAAATAATCAACCAAATAGCATTCAACCACATTCAGATATATCTTGGCATAAAGTCTATGATGAAGGTATTTAGGTTTTTCCCACAATATTATAAATTATTTACTGCAATATAACAGTTCATTAAAAACTACTTTATACTTCCTACCAAAAAAATTATTTTCTCTGAATCTTTCCAGTACACCGTGTTATCTTGAACAAGTATGAATAAGACAGATAAAAAAAGTATTTAATGAAAAGAAAAAAAAACTCTTACAAACCAAAAATAAGAATGAATAAAACTGAAATAGTGGTAGAGAGCTTACGTTCAACACATCCGAGGATAAAGGCACCCACAACAGCTTTTATACGTGGTATTTGATGAAGATTACGTTTGCACCCAAAGTTAAGCTCTTAGATTACTGTTACTCAGCTCCTGAAAAACAAATCATTTAATCCTTTTCTCCTTTATTTGTATTAGTATATTTTTTACAAAATCCTATCTTGTCTCCATGCTTTCTCATAAATTGAAATATGTTTGAAAAGACCGAAAAACCTCTAGCTATTACACTCATAATATTAATTATTATTTTACAGAAACACAAAGGCTAAACAATGAATATATTTTAAATAATTTGTTTTGAAATAACCAGAACTAAAAAAAAATACATAATATATATTTTTAATTCATAATCATTAGCATTAAATATTAGAAAAATATAATTATTAAAGAAATTGATATAAAATAGGAATTTCAATGACCTACATAACAGTAATATTCCAAAGTATATTAATATTATTGTTATATATTGTATAATAATATTTCTTTCATAAGTTTGAAAACGTTGTAGAAATTGTTTCAAACATGAAATATAATTTAATTAATATTTTATAAATAATATATTGTGTAAATCATAGGTTGCCAACGTGGGCGATAACGCCCCCTTTTGGGCGTTTGAAGATTTCAAGGGGGCGGTGAAAGACCCAAAGAAAATTAGGGGAAGTTGATGTGGCACGAAGGGGCGTTAGAGGATTAACCAAATATAGTGTACAATAACTTCAAGCAGCGATTCCAGAACATTTTAAGCATGGACAGACCAGACTGGGTATTGGATCATTTTTCCAATGTCAACACAGTAATATGACTTCTGTTAGAAGAACTAATATAACTCACTACAAATGAAGACCTAAAAATTAAATTCAAGAATTTTGGCTGCAGAAGTCTATTTCACAACTGCATTCAGGATTATGGTCGATTGTTTCACGACTTCTGATAGCATTTCCCTCTTCAGATTTAGTAGTGGATTTAGTGTTGAAGGCACCATTGTTAATGAAAAAGAGAAAACCTCTCCATATTACTGAACGCTGCCACTTACGATTGTTTTTAAGTGAAATCGAGCACGATATTAACAAGTTCCTTAAAATGCCTCAAATTCAACCTTCTCATTAGTTAAATTAGAAATTTGACGTCTTTAAATTTTAATAAAAACTTTTTTAATGTAATTAAGTATGCGTTTTGATGGATCACTG
>JAPMOQ010004434.1:3359161-3393759 GCA_026543055.1 Argiope trifasciata | reverse complement strand
AGATAGATATAGATAGATAGATAGATAGATAGGCGCCATCATTGTTTAGGGTCCTAAATTTCAAATGATAATAAAAACGGAAAAATGGATCTATTCACTTGAGATTTTCGCTGAAATAAATTTTTAATTTAATATTTTCTCAAAAAAAAGTTTTAAAGACAAAGTTACAAAAATGCCGATAGAGGACGCTCAAGACTTTGGAGTACCGAACAACTACCTTTTACCAGTTTTTATTTCTTTTAAATGTTTACTAAAGTTTAGACTTTAACTTAAATTTTGAGCTCAAAATTGAAACCATCGGGAGCGGTTAAGTGGTGCAAATTTAGTAGCGTTTAGGGGGTTAAATTTTAAGCGCTTGTATCTAATGAGAAAAATAATAAATTGCGAAGCAAACTTTAATAGGTGATAGTACAGCACGAAATCAAACAACATTCATTAAAGAAATTATAGTCGTAATTTTAAAATGAAGGTGATAGAGAACGCTTAAAGAGATTTCGTTTTAAGAGACAAAAAAGGAAACAAGGAACATTGACGCTATAAAAAAAGTTTAATTATAAATGATTACAATAACTGTTCGAAACTCTGACCATTAGAAGCAATGCATGCGGTACAACGGCGAAGACGGAATTCATGAACCCTCTGAAACAAGCCAGGAGTATCGCGCATCTCCCCTGCAGCGGCCGAAAGTCTGGCGACGAATTCTTCCGCAGATTCGATAGGAGTCTCATACATAAGACTCTTCAGGTGTCCCCACAAAAAGAAATCCATGCATGAAAGCTCGGACGATCGCACTGGTCAAGGGACAGGACCACCTCGCCCAATCCATTGATTTGGAAAGGTTGCGTTCAGATATTTTCGCACTTCTCGCGCTTAATGAGCTGGTGCTTCATCCTGCTGGTCACATTACTCGCCGGATAGAGGGGGAACATCTGTCATCATTTCTGGCAGCACCTGTTGCAGAAAGGTAAGATTTTCAGGTGCATTTGCTAATGAAAGTTGATTGTTTTTTTTGTTGTACTATCACCTCTTAGAATTTTCAACAATATCTAAAGCCATTTTTTCTTCAGGGAAAATTTGATGTAAAAATATCCATATGTTTCAAAATAAATCGAAAACATTATATCTATTTAAATTATCTTTAATTTAAAACAGATGTTTCAAGGCTGTGTTTAATTTTGCAAATACAGCTGTAATCTATGTGTTTTAAGAGTAATATCTTGAATATGTTTAATTCAATAACAACAATTAATTAATTTTTTTTTCTAATAACCGTTATCAAAGTTTTCTTTGGCATCATTCCACGCCTTTTTCCTAATGTTTTCAATTGTTTTTATTTTTGCAGTGACCTTTTTATTGCTTTTAGATTTTAGTTTACAGCATCAAATAAATTAAATTCATCTCTAGAAAAAGCATTATTGGTTCTTTTTAATGAAACCATAGCATTTATCATTCGTAATAATCTTCAATACACGGCATTAATATTTACATGCATTAATTTTCTGTAGTTATAAACATAATTAATTATTATCCATTTCTAGAAATCAATAGCCAAGTAATTTTACTGGTACTTTTAAATCAAGAGAGCAATTAAATCCTCAAATCTCGCTAGGCTGCATTGACCAGCTTGTAAAGCCTTGTTTTGTTTTCTTTTTCTTTTCAGACGACAGCAGATCTCATATCTTATTCTACTTAAGATCCACCATATATTATACTGTATCTCATTAAATCTATAATCGATAATGAAATGTTCTGAAGCTACATGGACTGTAGATCGGGAAGAATTGTAGATTGAAATTGAAAATAACCTATCTTTCATAAATGAAGAACATGTCTCTTTGAAAATTATTATATCTTACAAATATTACTCCACCTCAAATTATAATATTACTAACAATGAATTCTAAAGTGTGTGATGGAACGTTAAGAGGTTACTCAATTCAATATGTATATGTACATCTTTTAAAATATATAACATAAGGATATTTCTTGAATTCTGTAATAATCACTTTAGTGACCAAATGCCTCTCTGGTGATCACGATTGTATTTAAATTCCCTTAAATCATTTACATTTGATTTTGATGTTAAAGATTTCCTCAAAAAGTAGTTTTGAGTTTTGAATTCTGATAGATTTAAGAACCACATTAATGTATTTTCTATAAATTTCTTCAATATATTGTTTAAAAGAATTTTTCTAATGGAATTAAATCCTATATCATCATACATAGAGAGGCAGAAGTTCCCGGTTTATTTCACTTTTGAATGCGGATATTCCTCCTCGGTGCAAAAACAATTTTTGTTTCCTCTCATATATTTATCAGATAATAAGCAAAATTCTTTTTACGCTGAACTAAAATAATGTCATCAATAATTATTTGATAAAACTATTTAAATTTCTTGTAACAATGAAATTATCTTTAAGTAATTATGCAAAAAAAACATTTTACGGTGAATTGAAAAAAAAAATCCACGATAAATATATTACTATTATTAAAAAGAAAAAAAAAACCCTCAGAACAATGTAAAATATATTTTTATTCATATAATGAAAAAAATATTATTGGAAATTATGGTGGACAAATTTTAATTTATCTTTTTATTCTTAATGAATCAAAGTTCCTGAAAAATATTTGCCAGGTGTACATTTTCAGCCTCCAAACTACTCGTTTTTTTTTTTAATTCGATTGTTTCAAATTAAATAGTTGGGTACATAAGATTCGAACCAAAACAAATGCATAATTATTTTTAATTGCATTAGATATTAACCAATAATTCATTCGCAATTTCCTTTTTATTAACGTTTAATTTTTCCATGCAATTTCAGTAAAACCTACAGCTAATAGGAAATAATATCTTCATACTTTAAATAAAACTAATAAAACTTTTATCATTTTTATAAAACATCTACCCGTGTTTAATACTTGTGATGGAAACTTTCTAATGTAATCATTCCATTTTACATTCCTTTTACAGCTTCAGATAATTTCTGTAAATAAACTTTAAAGAAAAGGATTTGGGGAGCCCGTTTTCGAACTCTTTTTGAAATTACCAGTCAGAAGGTAGAAAGTCGTAAAGAGACAAAATGCATCTGAACTGTTAAAATCTGCCTAAAGGAATTTGCTCAAAGCAAAGAAGGGATTGTAAACATGAAGATCATTAGCGCCCTAAGTAAGAAAATGCCAAGAAAAATTGTTTTCTTAAGTCAATTTCTGCACTGAGTGGAGTAATTTGAAAAGTTCTTATCCAATAGATTGCATTTAGGGCTTTCATGTTTAAAAATTTTTAAATGTTAGAGTTTTAAAGATTTTCCTCGTTTATTAATGCTTAATGTAGAATAATGTGAGCAGAACAAGAGAGGTAATATTGTAATAAGAAACAATATCGAATTTAATTAGCATTTCTTGAAATGCAAACCCATACCTATATTTATATGATACTTCTTTGTTTTAGTACATAGATATATATATTGATATTGAGGATTTAACAATTTAACTGAAAAAAACTCTCCGATTTTTCATGTAAAGAAGAAAATAATTGAGAAAAGATATTACTTCCTATTGCCATGCATAAGGATTTTTCGCTTCACTAGGGTATTTAAAAATTTTATTTCAGTTTTCTGGAGAAATAAAATTAAAATATTCTTATGCAAAATTTATATTCGGCATATCGGATTTTATGCTACTTATATTTTGATTTTTGTGTGATATTACATAATAATAACAGCGCTTCTTGCAGAATTAATAATCTATCTGTACTGAATGATTAGAATCTAAATGACGTATTCGTTTAATTCAGATTTTTTTAAATATCACTGCAGATAATGCAACTATTAACTGTTCAAAGTGAAAATATTTTATTTATTATCTTAAAAGGATAAAAAAGAGACTTCTATTAAATACAAAAATACTATTATTAATAAAAGCCATTTTTGTATTCAGAATATTTTCATCTGGCATAGTAAAATATCACCTTCATTTAGCCATTATCTCATTAACTACTAATGGACATATGTATAAATCTAACCTTTTAAAATTAATTTGTTTTATTCTGAATAAAAAGTAGTTTTTTTTTGTTGTTGTTGAGCTAAAGGGATGTTCGATCACCATGTACCAGTCACAAATACTTAAAAACATTTGAAAATGAGCATTTTGATAATTACACGAGTTATTAATTTCATTTTCGTAACGATTGTAGATAAAAATATTTTTTTTTTAAAATTGTAGTTAAAGGATTACGAAAAGGTGATTAATAGTCAAGTCGTAACTAATTATAATACATTTAGTTGTTACAAAATATTAGAAAACCATCCTGGTGATATAACAAAATTTTATCCCTAAAATTTACTTTCATATTAATTGCATAGATATCGAAAACAAATTGAAAGAAAATACATATAAGAAAAGTTACAATTTATTACCTAATATTTCTCTCAGTTAAAAATAAGGAGTTTGATTAGAATGTTGAATTTGATTTTATAATCTAATTGATTGAATACATATTAGAAATTTTATTTTAATATGCATTCATTTTAATGAAGTATTCATAATGGCAATATAGCAAATCAGAATCCTTTTTCAATAATTGGGAGAATAAAACTTTTAAAAAAATATGCTATTTTACTATGCTTTAATAAAACTACAACAATGGTTGTTCTTTTAGAAAAATGGAAATACCCTACCTTATGAATTTAAGATTCATCTGTTTCAGAGCTGACAACCGTCACATAAATTCTGACACAAGTGTTTTTGCGTTTATATGATAAAATATACCAAGCCGGGTTTATTTCTTTGTGTGAATCTCGATGAAAAATGTGAAGGTCTTCATGCAAGTTTACTGTGAACATATCAATTTACCTTACTTCTTAAAGGAACTAAAGTGTAAACTTTTCAAAACTCAGCAAATTCTTTTATCTTTTAGATTAAATCGAAGAAAAATAATAATTAAATAAGAAACAAATCAAATATGACATAACAGTTGTCTAATTTTATTTGTTTTACATTTAAGCTATGAAACATTTGAATAAGATACATTTTTGTATCTTATTGTATTTTTTGTCGATTTTTTGTAAATTAATTTCGCTCATGTTTCTCTCAAGATCGGCATTTCAATTCCGTTAACTTTACCCATACTTGTATATGAAGCCAATACATCATGAGAACATTTCTAGCAGTTTCATTAGATGCAACCGCCTCAAAATTCTTCTCAAGTTTATCACATTGCGGTCGAAGCTGTGAATAAGATCCACACTCGCAACAACGAAGCTGTCGTCCCTTCATCTTCCAACAAGTAGGCTACCTAATCTTTCTTAGGTCACTTCACCATTAGGTCATTTCATCTAATCATTTCTGCTCTTCTTTCAAAATTAATCAAATTTCAAAATCCTTTTCGTCCTGCTTTTCATCAAACTTGGGTATGATCCGACAGAGATGGATTTTTTGCCCGATTTATACTGTATTTCTAGACTTATCATTTAGGCGTTGACTACTTTGTGCTGCTTCTAATCTCCCTGTTCTAATTCACGTTGTTCACGCTGATCTTTCCGAGCACTTTCCTCCTTTCTAGCTCTAAGAATTCAGTCATAAATAGTCCTAACTTTCTTCTCACCATACGATAGACTTTTAAGATTTTTTTTTTGTTTTATATCAACTACTCTAGTGGAAGGATCTACCTCTATACCTATTTCCTTGCATATCTCTAAAAGGTCAGGATTATAAGCTTTCGTCAAATACTCCATGATTTTGGAATAGAAGATCAAAATACTTAAAATTTCAAATAATCAAAAAAATTTCTTTGAAATAAAATAATTATGCAAGCTATTACATACCTGAAATTTGTACTGCGAAACAAGAAATATCTATATTACTTTGTAAAGAAAAACTTTATGCTGTATAAAGTCAATAAATAAAAATATATATATGAGTCAAACATAAAACGAAACTAATTCAATTACAAAGTTGCTTCAAAAAACGAAATTGCATGTTAACAACAAAAAAATTGCAGTATTAAAAATCAAAAATAGTTTTAAAAGGTACTGAAATTCAATTCAAATAATTTAGCATGTTTGTTTTCATAAAACAAAGCTATATAGTTGCTTTCTTCCACTTTTTTTTAAAATGAAACTAAATTCAAAACAATAATAACAATATAAAATAATTGTTAAGCATATTCAAATTTATACCGTATGCATATTTATTTTTCAAATTACACTGTATGCATATTTTTTGCCTTTAAGTACAGAGAACTATAAGAAATTTCTATGTATCAGTTTTTTTTCTACTAACTTTTACTTACGGTATCAAAATAAAACTTAAGAGTAATCATTCAAATATTCAAAACAAACTTATCACTCCGCCCTTATTCTAGAAACAAAATAATTCAGCAACATCAAAATTCCCACCAAGAATACAAACTCTTAAAATATTTCGTTAACTCAATAAAATAAAATTTTCACAAAAGCAAATCAAATATTTTTTTTATATATCTAATTTAATTTTTTTTATGAATTCAATCAAAAAACGATTAATTTTTACTTCCTATACGATTTTCGTTTTCAAAAGTCAGAGCATCAATTCTAAAATATTCTATTGCAAAATTTAATACAAAATATGAATCAGAACTATTTCATCTCGAACAAAATGAAACCAATATTCATTTTCACAACAAAAAGCACAAAATCCAAAAATGAAGTACTCTAATGAGCATTTAGTATAAAATATGTATAGGAGTAATTCCACTTAGAATACAAATATTTGAACTTTCAAATATTTTCATTGTATGGAATATTCTTTAAACTTTTTAACAAATAAACTTATATTCCTAAATCAACTCTTAACCAAAATTCGATACAAAATATGAATAAACAGTATTTTTATAGTACTTTCATTTTGTCAAAACATTTAAAAAAAAATGCCTGAAATAAATTATTCTAACCCACAATTTAATAAAAAATCTGACTTAAAATTTATATTTATTCAGAGACACTATTTAAGAAAAGAATTTGGCACTTAAAGTCTCTACTTTTAATTTAGGAATTGATTTTAAATTCATCCCATTCGCTACCACTAATAACCGGACTGCGATGTCATCAAATTTTATATGAGCAATTTGGCGAAATTTGTCTTTAATTTTTTTTAATTCATAACATCACAGTCGGACAATACACACGACATAAAACATTCACCAACTTAAAAACAAGAAGTATTTCATATACATTACACTATTTTAATTTCATTTTCATAATCATTTAAATCTATATGCACACTAACATGAAACACCAGTGTCTTTTGTTTCCGCATCATAATCTTACACACCACATTCACCCTCGAATCTCGCAGGCTTTTTGTTGACTAGCGATCCACTCTCCAATTGAATTTCGTATGACGTCACCATAATGTCAATCAAAGTCAATATCATGGCGTCATCATATATATATATATATAATAAAACAATTCAATACAATCTACCACATGCTCAATGCAGTAGTTCGAGAATAAATAGCACAACAGAGTACGAAAATTTCCAATCAATTAAAAGCATATTTCCATACGACGTTTGAGAAGGCTGGAAATCAATTTTAATTTATAAAAGAATTCTAATATATTATTTTAAACTTGTTTTTTCAAGCTGAAATAAAACCCCTTTTTCAATAATGTGACTTAACAATATTTTGAACAGTATTATTATTGTTTCCATTAAATGTGCTTTTGCATTTTAAGCTATTTCCAGAAATCCTTCTAAATAACTCTCAATAATATTTCATAATTATTGAATTAATCTAGTATTATTTTTTACTGAATTTCAATTTTAATATTTTTTTAACTTCAATAATAGTGTATTTTTCAAATGAAAATAAAAATGTTGTGAAAGAACCTTTTAAAAATGCATTTCAGTCTAAGACTCGAACAGATCAAGTATTCTTGCTTTATTTTGGCAAAGTTTTATATCGAAAAAAGTGCAACAAAGGAAGTAATATTATCAAATATTTATAAATTTATATTCTCAAACACAATACTTTAAGAATATTCCGTAGTTTTCATAAACTCATAGATATAATATTTCGTTCATTTTATTTTTCATGGTGATTCTGTGAGAGATAAAGTCCTCTTGAGATTTCATCTAAAGAAACCCCCCTTAATTATAGAAAATCAATTGAAGTTCCACTGACATGGGAAATAATATTTTAAGTAAGTTTTCCAAAAAACTTTCTATACACTTCTTTCAACTATTTTTATCCACAAATATACACATTTTTTATAATGCTATAAGGCTCTTTTATTAAAGGAACGTAATGAACGTTGAATTTAATGCGCCAAACAAACAATTACCAACAAACAATTTTGAAGTAATTTAATTTTAGTTTAACTTAGTTAAGACTGAAGGCATTTCGAAGAAAAAAAGTGTATCCCATTTAATTTTATCAAATATGGCAGATTCATATAATTTCCAAGGAGAAATAAATTTTCTGTTAGTCTCTATTATTGTCTTGGGTGGCACCAAAATAAATCAGCTTAAGCACTATATGATGTCTCCTGTCATAAAAAGTAATAGGTATTTTTAAAATGTATTTTAAGGTTTCCTGTTGTTAAAATTGGATTAACGACTTTTCTTTTAAAAATGTCGATTATATTTTCTTGAAGTTTATTCTGTTCTTTAGGACTGTATTTTAAAGCAGAATAATAGATACTGAAAGTTTAGGTACGTAAATTATAAGAGCTTTTTCTGTTTTCGTGTTGGCATCAATGTTCATGATGACTGACTTCAGTTTTAACTGTCAGCATTTTATTGTTTTCTAATTATATGCAAATAAAATTATATGCACATTTTTATAGCATACCGCTATAAAAATGTGTTTAGCATTTTTTTTTCAATTTTGACGCTGATTTTTAATGTTTCTCTTTGTAGGTTCCTAAAAAGGGATAGAATATTTTAAGTGAAATTACCAAATTAAAATATTCTAAAATTTAATTTTTTTATGATTTTATCAAATACACATCATCGTCATATCGAAAACGAAATGTTAAAATGATTTGTGAAGAAAAAAAAGTAGTTATATTAATTTCAAGTTTAGTTTTCTTCTTAAACTTTAATTTTGCTTTTTTATGAATTACTTCTCTGTTACTTGATATTCAGTCTTACTGATATTTCCTTTTTTTAGTTTGATCAAATATACAAATAAAATTTTAGATTAATAATACAAGTATTAATGGGTGCTATACATATTCAAGCCCCTATTATATTTTAATATCAGGAAATCTATTAATATTTATTCCATAACTTACAAAAAAAGATCTATAAGCTTAAAATATGAAAAAAATTCTGCTAATTTAAAAGATTTACAGATTTTAATTTTATTCATTTCAGTTTCGAGTTAAATTTTCAATTCATTTGCGATTTCCTAAATCAAATATTTCGAATTATCTTTCCTCAGCTTTATTTCGGATATGTGTTCCTTACTGTTCAAATGTTTACGTCATTATTCGGAACCCGGAAATATTCAAATAAGCATTTGTAACATTCTCTTAAATTGGCATCAATCAGCTAATTATTATATAAGGTATGATTTTATATTAAAGGGGAGAAATAAATTATTTTTAAGTATATCAAAATTTTAAGACCGCATATTTTGAAACTGACCCAAAGTCTTTAATTCTCCAATTTCCTGACCAAATGATCAATGCAAGCAATTAAATAATCTGATATATTTATTTGTTGTTTAGTCATTGCATAGTTGCCAAAAATATAGCAGAAATACTAAGGCAAATTAATTCATTTTTGTAAATAGCTTTTATCAATTATAGAACAAATTAAAAGAAAAAATATTCAGACTTCGGAATGAGGCATAGATACAAATATGAAGGAAATGTGAAGACATTGAAGAAAAATGAAGAAATTGACGAGGAAATAGAAAAGATGACTGGCAGAAGAAAAGGAATGGAATGAAAAGATATCAGAGGAATGATATAATTTAAGAATAAGGCATCTAATGGTAGATTAGCAATCTTGTATTAACATATGCAAAATTAGTACTCATAAAACCTGTGACTTTGAAATAAAAGTTCTCATGAATGAATTTTTAAAATGTTTATTCACTGAAAAGAATAAATTAATTAAAAATAATGTTATTTTAAAACATTTTGTTATTCACAGTGTTACATTAGATATTGTTCACGTCATTTTTGACGTGAAAGTAGATTTGAAGGAAAATTAGATGTCTTTATAAGTAATTTAGAACTTAAAACTGAGTTGAAAAAACTAGCTCTGTGATCTATGAGATGTGAAATTATTAATTTCAGTAGCAATATCAGGTAAAAAACTGGAAACTTGTAGACAATTGCTAAAAGGAGGATTTTATTACAATGCAATGCACATAAAATGTATTTTCCTAAAAGAAAAAAGGTGATATTTTTATCAGCATCTCACTGAAGTACCCGAAATATAAATTGGATATGGTTGCAATTGAATCAACAGTTAGAAATAGGGAGTGAACGTCAAAATAAAGAAATTACTTCTATCAAACATTTAATACGACGGAGATACAACTGAACGTAAAACATTAAAGATACCAAGAAATAATTTATTTAGTAAATAACCTTAACTAAAATTTTGATTTCCAAAGTTTTATTAAATAATGTACCATTTTTCGTTTTCTCGCGAATAATCTCTAAATCCCTTTCGTCAAATAACTAATTCAATAAAACAACTCAGCGTTCTTATAAACAAGAAAATTTCTTGAAATTAAAAAAAAAAGCTTTAGCAACTAAATTTATGCCTTTTCATTAGGCAAAAAATAGTTCAATGATAATATTCATTTATTTTCACTACTTCAATTTTTTTATATAAAGGAAACTTATTTAATGTATTTTTAACTTAAAAATACGATTTAAAGAATTTACCACTATGAAACACAGTGTCACATGATAAATAAAACAAGATTAACATCATACCAAATTCTAAATATATTAATAAAACTAAAATTTTTGGCAATTAAATTATTTCCTAAATATAATATAATAATTTTACATACATTTATTGTATTTTTTCCCAACCATAAAAACAGATAATCTCTAGGAACTCAATGTCCACAACTATTATAAATACAAAGCATCTTCGAAATACCTGTTTAAATTTCCATCAGAAACTATCATAAAGTACTTGGAAGTCGTAAAACAAGGAAACGCATTTGAAGTGTTTCAGGCTATTAAACACCACTATAACAGAATTAGCTGAATCGATCCAAAGCTAAGAGTCTAAAGCCGCGGATGCCATTCGCATCCTAAAAGAGACAGAGCATCAGGAAAAGAATTTACTTTAGAAGGATTTCGCAGTGAATGCGATAATTTGGAAAGTCTGAATCTGATTAGTTACATTTATGGCCTCTTCGATAAATGCTTTAGAAATTATTAAGAGCATTAATTATCTGAGAGCCCATTTACTTTCAGTGTTAATTGCTTATGAAATGATAAGGGTGTGTTTTAGATTTAATTATACTATCAGTTATTAGTTGATGAATGAGACTACTCTATGGCTTTATATATTTTATACTGGATAATTATATTCATTTGCTTTATAAGCAATTTTCTGAACAAGGAATATTTCAGACTGTCTATAACGAAATGCAACCATAATTCAAATTTTTAAAGAATGCAAACTTAGTTTATATATTTCTAAAACGTTGAAGGCTTTTCATTTGTTTATTTTTCGTTTGTGCACAAAATTTAAATTATTTTAAACATAATTAATAAACTATAGAAATTAAATTTGGGCGATTCTAAAAATTTCCAACAAATAATTATGTTTTGTATGAGTGTAAAATTAGTCAAACATTACAGCATAACTGATTTTAAGTGAAGCAGAACCTTTCTGTATACATATGATAATATATGTATACATAGAGTAAGATTCAGCGAGATAAATAACAAAATAATTAGTAGTAAATAAAATAATTCTTTATTTTGGCAAAAAAAATCAAAATTATTGTTTATGTATATAAACATTTCATTATAATAAGAAAATATATTATTAGAAATAATATTTATGTTTGTGGTACCCATGTTTGTCCATAATTATTATTTTAATATTGTCAAACACAAAGAAGTAATAATTGTTGTTTAAAACTTTTTGAACATCAAACAGGGAATTATTGCATTACCATTAAGATATCTAGAACGGCGATTTCCTATCACTTCGTTCGTATGGATAAAGTATCTGGGATGAACTTAAAATTACATTTTTTCATGTCACTAATGCTTCTAAAATCAAGTGTCCACAATCAATCTGTGAGATGTTTTGGGTAGAAGATTAACTTTAATTTAATGTGTAGAGAAAAAATTGCATTGAATGCCCAGTAATTAATTACAGATTTATGCTTTAGATTGTTTCGTTTCATTTAAGAAAATAAATGAGATTTACGAGGAGATTATTTCATTTCTTAAAGTTGATACTGACTTTTTTCTTTTCAATGTGTACTAACAATTTTTTTTATGTTGTCCATCGGCAAGAATAATTTATTTTAGAAATTTTAGATTCACTTACTCATTCATTTCGGCTTTAAAAAGAACATTTGTCAAGATATCCGAGATTTTCATTTATCTTTTAATAACCGATCTTTTAAAGTGTGGTTATAATGTAAAATGTCGTCATAAAAACACAATAACAATACCTTCTTTTCTCAATCAATGTCTCCTAGAGGAAATGACAGAACAATTAAAGTTTCAATAGTAAATCATTGAACACTTCATTCAACATTGTCCCTTTTCAGTCATTTATCTTTTATCAGATGGTAAGATAGATAGACAGAAAAAAAGAAACTCATAATGCCAAAAGAAATATTGGTGTGAAACTTTTAATGTAAGCCATTTTGCATTAAGGCAAGGAAAATAAAACAGCTGTATATATATTTTTTACACACAATAAAACTATACGACCTTGAAGATATAGCTTTCTTCTTGAGAAAACACATCTTTTCTATTACATATTTTGTCTCTCACTCGCATTACGTCTTGTAGCAGTGATGTATTGCGATAATGACATCATAGTCCTTTGTAAAATTACTTTTTTGTACTAGAGTTCCATACTTGATATTTCACTAAGAATATAGGGAGTTTTGTTTCTAAATAAAAATATTTCTTTTGCTCTGTATCTCTTGTCTCTATATTTTGTCTCTCTACTTTGGATAGATCATATAAATTTGTTTATGATTCCAGTCTGGGATTTATCATGATAATTAAATTATTGATATTAAACTCGAATTTTATAAAAAAAGTCCTTTGATAAATAACTATTAATGAAATATAATTATAATATTTATCTTTACAACTGTATAAATACTCAACAGGGAAAAATATATACATTTCAGTATATACCAAATCGTTACAAATTTTACTTTTTTCAATATACGAATAATTTCCGATATTTGAAAGAAATGCCTGAACTTATAACTGTTAAAGTCTACCCTAAGCTCGTATCCTATTTCAAACAACAACAACAAAAACACAACATTAGAAGTATAAAAGTCATGGAAAATATCGACAAGATAGGCCCTCAATGAAGCGAAATACACTGAATTGTAAATTGGCATAAATGCCTTACAGTGCTGAGAAATAATTCCCATGTAGCTAAGTTTATTTTAACTAATGTTGTAATGATTTATTTTCTTTCTTTATTATTTTTTAAAAAGCACTCAAAGTTAATCTCACCAATGCAAACTGCTAATTGCAAGGAAAAATGAATTCATTGCTCTGTCCAATTTTTATTGTGTTGATTTTTGGAGAATCATATTTTTATTTATTTTAGTTTGCCAAAATGATTAGTACATTCAAATATTTGCTAGCAATAAAAAATAAATTCTACATTTTATATTTTTTTTGCTACTTGTCTTGATGCAAATGGAATACAAATGAGACAACTAAAAGATTCCAGAAATAACGAGGTGATTTCTTTTAACAATGGAATTACTTAATAGAAGATCATTGAAGCAATTATGTTTTGATTAGACCCGAGATTTTAATTCATAATTCAAGATTTAAACTCATGCTATAGTTTCTTCTTTCAGCAAGGAAATTTGCAATCCCTTCTAATTTTCTTACAGATGTATGAATAAGAAAAGTATTCCTTCGATCAACAGCAGCAGTAGAATATTACTAAATTATTTGTTGCCTTTTGATTGGGAAACGTAAAAAAAAAAATTTAATATCTACAGCCGAATATTGTGAAGAATATCTTTTAAATAGAATATATGAAAGAGCATAGTAAGAGTACTCTTAGATATGCCTCGATATTTTTGATAAAATGTAACTAAAACGTTTATAGTTTCCATTTTTTCGTGGCTCATTGCGACAAAATTTAATTTATATTTAACACAAATTCAGTTTTTTTATTAATTATATGCGTTTTATCATTAAATTTATAATAGAGTGTTTGAATAGATATTTTAACAATAATTTATTAAAGCATGTAAATTTTTTAATGTAGAAGTTTTAAATATGCATGTTTAAATATGTAACATTTGTCATTTGTTCAAGTCCATTGAAGCTCGGAAAGTCGAAATAAGCAAAACTGAAATTTGTATTAAAAATAACATTCTCGTGAAAAAGGAATATCATCTCAAAAAACAACCAGAATCGTTTTAATGGGGGGAAATTATTTTAAAAATCAAGGGGATAATCGTAGATTAAATGCAGATTCTGTTTTAGTACAACTATTTTATATTAACTTATTGAAAACTTAATCAATTTGGTATGAATATAAGTCTTTTTGAATAGTTAGAGCAATTAAATTAATTTTTAAAAATTAGTCAAAAGATATATTGAAAAAAATATATAAAATCCGAAAATATATATGTTTTTTCTTTTTTAAGAAAAATGCAAAAGAAGATACATTTTTGCAACAAAATGTATACCTTATACTCAAATTAAGAATGCATATCTCTTTGCAAGAAAAACTGAGGTCTACATTTTTAAGATTATCAATATAAATCAAGCACCAGTTTTAACAATTCAATCAATTTCATAATTGATCAGTTTATCATAAAATGTGATTTATTGATTTTTAAAGTTTACTTCTCAAATGTAAACATATCTCAATTAATCAGTACAAAGTTTCGATAAGTATGCTAAATAACTTTCAAAATGGACAAAGTTGAGACAACGATAAAAAAAAAATTCAAATAAGTATAGTTTATTTATTCTTCATGTTTGCATTTATTATTTGCAATTGCTAACCAAAATCTAAATAACACATACTAATTGTAAGAAGACTTTTGATAATTTATAACTATTTGTTCTTTTCTATGAATCTAGAGGATTTTGAATAATTTCCAAGTAATGAAATATTTCTTTACAGTCGAATTTAATGATAAACAGTTTGTAGACTTTATATCATATTTGTATTGCCTCATTTTGCAATATTATTCATACTCAAAAAATACAGCATCAAAATAAATAAAGGAATTGAAAATGCTTAAGTCATTGTAAAACATATAAATCTGCTTTCATTTAAACAAATTTTTATATTGCAATTGCTTAGATATAAATATTTTTTTTATCATGCAGTTTGCAAATTTTTAATTTGCTTTCTATTCTTTTTCCGAATTCAGAAATAAGGCAAGACTAAGTGAAAATACAATCATTACAGAAACCGTAAAAAATATACTTTTATAAAATAGTATATCGCATTTTTAGAAAAAAGAGCCCTGTTATTTAACGCATGTGGGACTATTATGTCTAATTATAGGAAACAGCAGTCACAACAAATAAACGTAATTGTCATTAAAAGCATTCCAAAAAATTTAAACTATAAAAATTGGAATTTCTAAAATATTAATTAAAAATGATTCAGTCGCTTATTTTTGTTTTAATTTATTTCAAATAAGTATGGTAAGTAAAATTATTTCAAAATTTATTTCGTTGTTCTGAGAAATAAAAAAAAAAATCTTACGAATATTAAAAAAGACTCGAAAAATTAAATTAGCCAAACTGTATGAAAATGCAATAAAATTAATTTTATGGATTGATTTAGACCTTATTCTTTTATATGTTAACATTTAAACTAAAGAACATCTATGCTCCAACATTGAATGTAAAGTTCATTGATACATATTAACAGGTGTTGTTATTTTTGGTTGAGCACTTTGCGAAATTCAACGGCTTAAAGCTGAGTTAAACCAGTGTGTCATATATTTGGAAAGAGCATCTCAATGTGAGAAAATTTGAATTGAGAAATGTTTTCCACATCTCTATTAGAGACTTTCAGTGATAAATTGCATTGGAAGATTCGTAGAATTGACTGTGCTGTAAAGTTTTTGATTGTATTTTTAACTCTTAATGCATTTCAGCTACCCGTATTTTGGTACATTCATAGCATTGAAAATAATAACTTTCAAAATAATCAGTAAAAAATCGAAAATTAAAGTCCCTCCAAGTTCCTATTCAACTTCTATTTGTCTCAAATAATTATCAAAAAGTAGGAAAATTTATTTTTTTATAACAGGAAAAACAATTTATATCATCTAGCAAAAGATGAATTATAATCAATTGAAGAAATGCTCATTAAGTATCTGAAGTTTTATTTACAAGATTTAAATGTTGGTGGTAAGTAAATCTTTATATTCAAGTTATCCCAGGGGATTATCGGAAATAAATGTAGAGAGTGAATAACCGTGAATGTCACCTGTACAATGAAAAAAAAAGGTTTGTTTTGAATAATTACTTCTTATCTTTTCACAATAGTTGTGGTCATTGAGGTGCTCTAATGATTATTTGTAAGCTATATTCTCAAATTAATTGCTTTATAAAATTTTAAATTTAGTGCTTTAGTTGCTTAAATGACCTTAAAAATTAATTTTTTTATAAACTATGCTTCCAATTTCTGCGTACTAATTTTGAAACTTGAAGGAATACTATGTAAAAGTCGTTTTCTTTCCTTAATTTTTAATTAGCTTTATTTATTTTATAAAAATTTATATTTCTCTAAAAATTTTTACAAGATTGAGTCTTGAACTTTCCTTTTTTCTGCCTAAATTAAAATGTTTACATTTGTAGCCAAAAAAGAAATGAATGTTGTTATATGTTTTCATTATGTTTGTACGATTTGATTTTGTATTATTAAACAATTCTTCAGATTATTATTATTTAATTTTATCTAGAGCTACAATAAACTTTAAAAAATTACATACAGAATTTTTGATTTATTAAAATTACATTTATGATTTTATAGCTACCATTCCAGCATTTAATGGTGTATAGTTTTAATAATGGCCTTTTTAGAATTAGTGAATTACTATTAGAATTAATGAATTGCTATTGTTAATATTTCATAAAGTTTAAATTTAACAACTATATATTTATTACCATGCAATGAATGTTATTTAAGGTAATGAAGTAATATGTGAACCACATACAAAGCATTTCCATTCGTAATTAAGATAAATGAATACTTAAATTCAATTCATTATTTATTATTATAGGAAATAATAAAATAATAAAGCTTAGTTCTTAACTCTTGAATTTATCTCAGTTATTTTAAATGGTATAACTTATTTTGATATGAAATTTAAATCCTTTTGATTACCTATAAGCGATAATGTACAATTTGAAGAAAAAATAAATTCGTTTACCAACTTTGCAATGCATTATGTAACTATTGTTTTAATCATTTTGCAAATTTATTATTTATACATTTTGAAATTAATTGTTTAGTTTCTTTATTCATTTTTCAAGTTATTCATTTATTTTTCTATTTGTTTTTTCCCCTTCTTATTCATAATTCCATTTTTTATTCTTTATATGGAACCCTTTTTTCATTATTATATTCCAATATGTGGAATTTCGACCGGAATATAAAGTCTGAATTTCTTTTTTTGCCATAATCTAAAATAATTATTTCTTTTCTGAGCGTTTACTTGATTGTTTTTATATAATTAATTAATTACAAATACATCTATTTTTCTTTCTCATTATTTTCTGTCACTTATCCTTATTGTGAAATGATCAATACGAAATGGGTTTCTGCGCTAAAAATAAACATATTTGGTAAAAAGAGAAACTGGCTTTCTTTTTAAAAATAAAAAACTATGACATAGTTGGTAACCACAGAAAAATGACACTTAGGATATATAGTCTGCAATGAAATAATCAAGCTTATGATTTCAAGATCAATCTATTTCGCAGTTGACATACATCATATAAATTTTAAAAGAAAAGGTTTTGTGCTTATCCTAGGCAATGCGAAGAACTGCGTTTTTTTATTTTTATCTATTTCTTCATGAATAACTATAAATTATTTAATACAAAAAGTTATCGGAGAATTTTAATTGTTGTAAATTTGCCATTTTATAGACTATTATACCGTACTAATCATTTCGGGGATTTATGTGTTATTTCTTAAGTCTATATATTTCGTTGTGATAGAGATTTAAAATAGATGAATCAATGAATGTTGAGGCAAATAAACTAAAATGTGAATTAAGTAGTTTAATTATTATGCTTATTTCCTTATGAAATTTAATTCTATACCTTAACACTAGAGTTTACAGTATTTTGATTACCCTTAAACGTCCACCGGTGTCGATTGGACACCGCGATATAAAATATATATAATAAATGAAATAACTAAATAATAACAGGACTACTAATTAGTAGGGTTTAATTTTTACTTTCAAAACATATATTTCATGTAATTAATATTTAATATGACCTTTTATATCATAAAAATCTGAAACAAAATGAATTACTTATAAGTTACTTCTTCAAATTCTTAGCAGGTACTTTCACTCAATCATCCTCAACTTTATGGGAATATAAATTAGAACCACAATCCGATTCATTATCAGAAAGTTTCTGCAACAAATTAATAGTATCCTCAGGTTTATACCTTTTCTGCCAGCCATCGTTTCAGGATACCTGTTTTGCACAAGATTCGAACATGGAATGACTTTAGGAGAAAATGAAAAAATCCGGTGTAACGAAACATTTAGAAGGATAAATTTAAAATGACTGATTCATTTCCACAGTGAACCCAATAACACGGCATTCAAATCCAAACACGTGTGCAATAGTACTGTAGGAAGTTTGCTTTACTTAGTAAGAACTAAAGTTTGTTGATAGATAGCTATTTATAATATTAAATTGCCTTGGTGTCTAAACCAGCGTTTTAGTATATCTCTTTGAAAAATCTGCCCTAATTAAACTGGAACCACGAAACGTTTACTCTGTATAATCACCATTGGAAATGAATAAATATGGCAAAAAACTTCCAAATTCCCTCCAAAAATGTATATCACCATTGAAATATATATCACCATCTGTATAATCACCATTGAAAATGAATAAATATGGCAAAAAACTTCCAAATTCCCTCCAAAAATGCAGAAAAGAGAGAAAATTGAACCGACTTCGTTGTAAAATCGACACGGAAGACGATCTAGTGTTAAGAACATTCATTTCGGAATGCCTCCTTTGCTAATTATTTTTATATCTCAAAATTTCTACAAATCAATATTCGATAGTTAAGCATAAGAATTTGAAAAAACATTTTTTATTTCCATAAATGATCAGAAGATTTGAATGTCATCAAGGAGACGGTACAAATATTCTAAAGATTATCACAACGTGATATCTGTACTTTTGGCTTAGGTTTTCTAGGTTTCATAACTGCAAGGAAAGAAATGCCATCAGACAAAATTATTTTACTCTTTATGAAAGGCGAACACTCAAAATTTCCGTAGAACTTTTATTTGCATTCTTATTTACATTCTTCTTAGCAATGATTGAAATTTAATAAGTGATTCTTATTTATATTTATGAAGTCATACATTATATTTTTTTCAGTAAAATTTCCATATATAATGTTTCCAAAAGTATACTAAGTTTGTAAAGAGTGAATAACATGAAAATGAACTATGCTAAGTCAATTATATAGCACTGACTTGCATGATTTGAGCCAAATTTGATAACTTTCTTTTAATGAAGTCTAATATATATTGATTAAGCATTTATATATTTTTACATATAGAAATGAGGGTTAAATTTTAAATTTATTGTTATGAAATAAGTTATCAGAAGACGAATGAAAATTTACAGAAATATTATGGGGAAATTTCAATCTTCATCGTTTGATTCGTGCTTTAGGCAATAAAAAATTCCATTACAAATATCCGTAGCAATTACTACGTGTGTAATAAATAAATTCGCACATGAATAATTAACATTTGAAATTTTAAAAGAAAATTTCCTCATATACAATCATTGTTATAACTAAATTGGTGTAATTACTAAATACTTTTAAATGCCATCATTTACAGATTGAGTTCTGAGTGTTACAAAATCTAAATGCGTAATTTGCTATTTCACTATAATTAATTATATTTATGAGATGAAGTTTAGCTTCTATAAATAGCAAATTGCAGTTATCGATAATAGCAATTAGATTATTTCGTCAATACATATTCTGCTATTCATTAGAGAGGTCCTTTTGTATTATTACTCATAATTATCGCCATATTTACATCTACTATGAGATGCATAAATAATTCATTATATTACAGCATATGAATACATTAATAGATAGAATTACATGAATGTATATAATATATATTAGGACAACAGGTATTTTAAGATTTCATTGCATCTACATGCAAAATTTTTGAAATTTAAAGTATCTGGATTATTGCAACGCTAATAATTGATTACGATTCTGCGTAACTGTAAAAAGTTAGCAAAATGCATTTAGTATTCACTAGTTATTTTTAATACACTATTTAGTAAACAATTGAATAAAAGAGGAATCCTTTGTTTAATTCAATTCATGGAAGCCATTTCTTTACTATTTTACGAAGAAAAAATAAAATATGCATGCCATTGTTCTACTTCAGTTCCATCGGGGACTTTTTTTGTTACTTTGTCAGACAAAATGTCACATTTCCTTTAAAAATGTAAGCATTTGTTTCAAAAGAATTATACATCTCTTTCACTTTTCAGGACTTTCATTACAGGAAGAAACCACTTAGATATACACATTATATACATATTCTAAAAAAGTATTCACACTCTTCTTTTAAATTGGAAATTGAAAAATGAAAAAAAAAATTCTCAAGAGGCATGAAAAAAACTTTAGTTGTTTAAATATAATTATTTAAAAACTTTTATGAAACATTCCAAATTCCAGCATCAAAGACTTTCAAAAAATACTTATCTTTGTTTTTATTATTATTACTTTACCGAAAAACTCGTTTTTTTGTTACATTTTTTTTATCTCTTATGATTCAGTCAATTTATCATTATAAAAAAAACCCTCAAAACTGCCAACAAACCAAAATGTAACAAATTTTGATTTTACACTCTTACAAATACGTTAAAAGCAATTATGAAACAAAAAAAGAAGAAGAAAATGAACAGAATTAATTTTATGAGATATAGTGGATGCTTCTAGTCTCTAAGGATAAATAAATTATTTTCAGCTTCTGCATTGACTAAAATGATAATAATTTACATTAGCTTCTATGCACAGCGCCCTGCATCAAAGCTCTTAAAATTAAGATGTTTTTTTCCCCAATTTTATTTAATGTTTCTCATTAAAGTGTTTTATTAAAAATTATCAGATTCCCTTTAACCATTTTTATTTGATTTATACGTTGATGTTTTTAAATTTAATAAGTAGTGGTTTTAAAGATTATTTTTTCGTATTTATGGCTTTATCTCATTATATATATATATATATATATATATGTGTGTGTGTGTGTGTGTGTGTGCGTGCGTGTGTGTGTATTAAAATATTTTATAGTTTATATAAATTATAAAATAATTTATTATTATTTATAGATTATAATTTATTGTTTATAAATTACAAATTACTTTATTTCAATTCATTTATATAATTCAGAGGTGTCCAAACTACGGCCCGTGGGCCAAACCTGGCCCTCCAAATGATTTTATCCGGCCTGCGGAGTGTTTTAAAACATAATGATGTTTTAAAACCCTCCAAAATCCATTTGATTGCAACGTTGCTGAAATTTCAAGCCAGCTTCAAATAGAAATTATTTATCTTCAAGCAAACGAACAAATCAAGGACAAATACAAGGAAGGAAACTTAATAGATTTTTATAAATATTTGGATGCAAAAGAGTTTCCAAATTTGAAGAAATTTGCTCGTAAATTCATTTCAATGTTTGGGACTACTTACGTGTGCGAACAAACTTTTTCTCGAATGAAGTATCTCAAATCAAAATATAGAGCAAATTTATTTGATAATCATTTGCAGTCATTGCTTATGATTGGTGTAACAAATTTTGATCCCAACTATAAAAACATTTTTCAACAAGAAAAAACAGTTTCATCATTCGCATTAGAAGTTGCATGAAAATATTTCAATTTATATAAAATAATTATATAATTATACTTTGTTTAGTATTTTGTAATTTCAAGTTACAATAAAATAGTATTAATTAATAGTATTTAATGCAACTTTACTCATAATGATATTTTTCAATTTGTATATACATGTGGCCCGTATAATATGGATCTAATTTCGATCCGGCCCGTGCCGCGAAAAGTTTGGACACCTCTGATATAATTGATGCTGAATTATTCGAAATCCAATTTAATTAATCATGCGAAATAGAGTTACAAAATGATATTCCACGAAAGCAAATGTTAAGGGAGTCAAACAATTATTATGCTGATATATTTTTTATCAAGTAGTTAAATATGATGTCAATGTCATAAGTAAATGTGTCCGAATAATTTTCAGTCAGAAAAAAGTATCCTGAAACCTCGCAAGGTTAACTGTACTTCGTGTGTGTGTGTGTTTAACTTACTGAAATATCTTTAACATGATTTCCTTGTACACTTTTTTGCAAGGACTGAGAGTCAATAAAATTGTTTTTAAAATAGTAAAATCGGAAGAAGCTGAGCATGGCAAATAGACTATCATAATAACAATACAAATAAAATATCAATTTTTAATCCCTAGACATAAAAAAAGACTTTAAAAGGTAACTTAAATTAGAATTCAACAATTTAATTTTCTCTTGAAATAATCCAGAAATTATTTATTTTCTTTCAATTGCCATCAAAGAATTTTATATATTTCACAGATGATATATGAAATCTCCTTTTTAATTCTGTTGCAACTAACAGACAAATTATAGAAGTAGCTAAATGCACCTCAAACATTTCAGCTATTAGTTGCAATTATTAAAGTATTCTTAAAATCAGTTTACAGTAACGAATTTGTGATGATTCTGCATGTGACGTCCATGGGACAGGCATTGAAGTCAAATGCTTGTAAAAGACCAGAATCAACAGCTTTTACTCATTTTCGAATGAATACGTTAATTTAGAAAGTTAGAATTTGATTTCATTTAAGGCTTTCAAGAAGCTAAACTCTTAAAAGCTAAGATTTCTAGATAGAAATTCTGCCTTGAGTGCTAATAGCCTACAGTTTCGAAGAAACATTGTATTTTAGTATTTCATTGAAGTAGATGCGCTAATTTATTCAAGCTTTAAATGTAAAAATAATATTGCATTGCATTAAAATTTTAAAAAAATGTATTCAGTTTATTTTGTATTTTTTACATATATCAACATTTTATTTTAAATAAAGGGACCACTAGCGTATTCAAATGAAGGAAATAATGTAATTATGATTATGTTTCCTTATTTTTATTTTATGTCATTTGAGCTATAATTGCTTATTTTTTCCAGTTATTACTATTATCAATACATGTAAAAAATATAAACAAAAAATTCTTTATAAACATATAAAGAATTTTTCGAATATTTAGTGAATTTTTAAAACTTATTTGATTGAAATAATGTTTTTTGAATTTTGATAAATTGTAAATCATACAATTAATGATGATTATTTTTGAAACTATTTGATCGCATGCATGTGATCAGTTAATCTCGTATATTTATTCCTGTCCAAAATGTAATTAAAGTTACATTGAGGAATACAATTTTATAAAGAGTTTATAATTCAGAATCTCCATAATTAAACAGGCTGCATGAAAACGTTTTCCCTTTCACATTGCTATTTACTAAAGACAAAAATATTTTAGCAATCATTGCAGCTGTGATTCCAGAAAATACGTTTGCTACAATTGCTATACATACTAGACCAGTTTCTGTTTCATTAAGAAAAGTTATTTCAATGTCATTAATTTAGGTTATAAGATAAGGGATGATAATTAGATGCGATTTTCAGCCGTAACACATTTTCTGTTCATTTGAATACTTTTTCTTGAAATAATTTAAGATTTTACAGTATTATGATATATTATAGTATTTAGATGAAATAATTTTTAAAACTGCTTCGAAGCATTCTTGAAACTACATATTGATATAATCAAAATAAATAATTTGTAAATATGTAACCACTTTCAAACTTCATATTAATTTTTCTCAGACATCTCTAAAATTGCAAACAATAAATGGAAACACTTTAATATTTGAGCGTATATTAATTTACACAACAATATTCCAGTGTTTCTTTAATTAATAAAAAAATAATTTAATATTAAAAATCGTAGATGTAAAAATATAAAAACAGTAATTTAAAAAAACGAAAAAAATGTATGAAAAGCAAAATTTAATAATATTAAAAATATAAAAATCTCAAATGATATCTATCAAAATATAAAAGTTTGTATCAGGCATTGAGAAAAATACTTACATTTAACTCAGCAATAGAAATATTTTTTCTGTTATCAAATAAATAACAAATTTTAAGTTATAATTTCTTTTAAATATTATATACCCATGAAATTAGATTTGTAAAAAAAGGAAAAGATGGAAAAGATATAAAATTCGAAGGAAAATTCAAAAGAAATGTGCAATATTTTATAATATTAAGACATCAGTTTTAAGTACAGAATATGTATTTTATATTTTTGTTCTTAACTATTATTTCAAAAATAAAAATAGCTGAAAAATTTAAATGGAAAATAATATTTATACGAAACAGAAGAAAGAAAGAAAAAACTGTAGATTAGAATTTAAATTTTAAATGATTGGAGATACCCATTTGCAAATAAGCTTCCTAAATTTTTAGCCCAGTGTTTGCTTATGATTATGTAATACCCAAAATTAACCTTGTTGATTTCTGCTACTGAGCTTATGGAAAACAAAACACCTAATCATTCTTCTCTTTCTTCTTCTTTTTTTTTTAAATATCTTTACAGAATATCATTTTTCTCTGAAGTTAATTCATGAATACCATTGTTCTGTTAGAGGATAAAAAGACAAATAACTCAAATATTAATAGTTATACTATAAAATTTATAACTATATTAGGCTATAAAAATTAATAACTCAATACGGTCCAGATAATTGTAATAATAATCATGAAATATAGAAAATAACAGAAGATTATGCTTAAAGTCGTTTATTGAGACGCGGTTAGAGCAAGAATGGAAAAAAAAGATATAATTGGGGGCTGAAATTCAATTAAAGAATTGGCATTTGTGGAGATTATTCAATATGAAAATGAAGAAAGATACTGAAAGTATTTAAGCACACACGCGCGCGAACACACATATATATCATTAAGATTTATATTTAATTTTTTAAGTGTTATGATGTTCTCAATAATGTATATGATAATCATTCAAGAAATGCTTTAAATATAGATTAATATTGATTATTCCGTAATTTCTAATAAAAACACTTTCTTTCGAAATAATATTACTGTCATAAAAAATGTATTTAAAAGTTCAGAAACTAATTACATTTTTTATTAAATTACTTTTCTCACATTATTTCGATATTTATCAGATTTTTATGATTAATAAATCGTTATAAGAGACGGATAATTTTTATCATTTTTAATTGTTTTTAATGCAATGAAACATTTTAAGCAAAATCAAAATGTAAAACTTGGATATTATATTTGTAAAAATTAAAAGCAACAACATGAGAAATTACCTTAATCAATTCTTTGAATTTGAATCAGAAAAAATTGTGGGAAATGAAAATTTTATCCAAAGTAAAATTAAATAAATTTTGAGTTTTAATGTCTTGGGTTTATTTGTGTCTCTTTTTAATCTTGTGCTTAATGTTGTGTGGTCTCTTTTTAATCTTGTGTTTTTATGGATTTTACTCCTCTAATATTCCTACAGTCAGAATTCATGCAACAGGAAACAGAGAAAATAAAAAAAAGAAGTATTAAAATCAAGATTTGAAAAAAAAAAATTAAAATCTTGGTTCTGAAAAGAAAACGTTAAATCTAGTAAATAAGAATAAAATGTAGCAACCATAAAAAAACTAAACATAGAACTGCTGACAGTCTTTCTAGATAACAGACCCATATATATTTTTTATAATTTCGCTAGTATAAGCAGTTTCAATTTCTTTTCGTATTAAAGAAAAACATAGAAAAAAAGGAAGAATCAAAGATAAATAATTTTAAAAATCTTATTCAATGACATATTGGTTGGCTCGGGAAAACGTCACTTTTCGAAACTAATCAATAACTTCAAAGCCTGATCTGATGATTCAGAAATTCCAAAAAAAAAAAAAAAAAAAAAAAAAGAAAAGAATGTTTCCACCGATTTCTCTTTGAGACAAGAAAACTTTTTAGATGAAGTTGAAATGTTTACTATGGTCGCATTGATAATATTTTAAATTTTATAATATTACTACATTGGAAGCTCTCAGAAATACTTCCTACTTCCTACTTATATTTACTACAATATTAGCCCCTTTGGAGATAAGTAAATTTACCGATATTGTAGAGTGCAAATATTTTAAGAAAAATGTTTAATCCATGGTTAAATATTACTGATTTTTACTGAAAAATGTTACGTTCATATATAGATTTAAAAACATTAATTCATACTCTGTTTGAAACCTTATGCTGATTTGTTCATTATGCTATTTAATTTCTTATTCTCTCTTGATATGTTTCTTTCGATAAAATTTCACAAAAATTTTAAATCTGATTTTTGAAAAAGTTAAATACAGCTAATAATTCCTTTACTGATTCGAAATATGTATATAATAAATATCAACTCATCTAAACATTGAAAATCCGATGATGCAAGATTTTATTGATGAAACCTTCAGGATAATCATGTATAATTGAGTAATAAGTTAAATAATAATTGAGTAATAAGTTTAATAATATTTTTAATATCTTAAAATAATGTATGAATACTTATTTAACATTGATCTTGTGTAAAAAAAATATAAGCAACCAAACATAATAAACTGAAATGAATTTTTACACACCTCAGTCATTGTACTGAAAAAAATCAATACTGTTCAAAATTACAAACCAAAAAACATGTTTAACACTTTTTCCCCGTAAACACTAAGAATATAAAAAATATACATATTAAAATTGTTTTCGTTTTTTTTTTCATGATATACAAATAAATACTACAAGTCTTCATTTATTGATTATCAAGAATGAAAGAACTAGAATAAATACTCGTAGCAACAATACAATAATTTTAAATTCCATTACATTTATGTATTGTTGCTGGTTATAGCACTTGCCATTGGATAAGCCCTCTATTACGGAGGTAGCGATTTAAGCCGAAAGGGTGTATCTCTTGTTTTAATAACGCCAACTTGGACCAATCATATTATTTGCAACTCACCATCACTCATTCGCTTGCACGGCCTCCTTTTACAGGGGAGCACAATCAAACATCTCACAGACAGAACAGAAGAAGAGCAACCGTGTTCCAATTTTCATTGCATCAAGGTCACCAGCAAGTTGAAGAGCCGTTGAAGGCCTACGGCAAATAGTAATCCTGTGCAGGCGCCGTTGTTTTGTGACAGACTTGGCCGGCCTTCCTGGTTATCATACCACTTGTTTGGAATTGATTTATGATGATGGAATCGATCATGGCTACTTTCGATGCCAATTGTAACCATCGAACCAGCACCGCTTGAGACTGCTGAGCCTCAAGACTGTCAACGACTCTCCATCTCAAGGAGTTGTCTAAACGATTATAAGAACTCATTCTCAGATTAAACTTTTTGTTTTAATGCAGATTAAATGTTTTGTTTTCATGCAACATTCACAAAATTGTAGGCGAAAATCTCGGATGCCTAAATGGTCTAATTTTAGTTGTTCTTTTTTCCACAACGAAGGCTAATATCGTGTAACTGGTTCTTCACAATGTAAAAAATATAATTTGTTTAAATTTTACTGGTAGTAATTTAGAATTACTTTGAAAAACTACCTTAAGGCCAAAAAATGATTTTTGTGACCTTAGTGTAGTTCATCGAGAATAGTGATGATTAATTATAATGGTTGTCATAACTTGTCGTTCATTAATATTCTCACAAAATATTTGAAGCTCCAACTGTAATAGACATTATAGATGTTTTCTATCAATATCTTATGAATTTCTTCTTGTTATATACATAAAAATTTCTGATATATATATATCAACTAAAGAATAAAGAAAATATGATCCAGATTATACGCTACTGTTTAGCATAGTTCAATATTAATAACGCTTCCCAATTTATCCTTTTATAATAGAGCCCTAAATGAGTTGGATAAAGAGATTATTCATTAATTCATATGTATAAATAAATTTACATTAAAGTAAAAAGGTGCTTCAGATTTTTTAATGATAATCAAATACCTAAATTATATGTACATGAGTATCAAATACCGTTTGAAATCCAAAATATGCGTAGTGGTATTTTTTATAAATAATATTTGAAATAATTCATTAATTATTATTATTTTGATTTGTCATGAAATTTGACTTTACTTAGCTAGAAAAATATAATGTTTATCTTAAATATCTAAAAAAATTGTGATTGCTTGATTTCTATATTTCACTAAATGTAAATTTTCTAATTCTTTCTCTATACTGCTTTCGCAAACTATTCTGCGGATAGTAGTAGTAATAGTAAAGAGGAACTTTTTGGCACATAAACTATTCCCCGGGGTTCCATTTATAGTTGAAACATTACCTGCAAGTAAATCGAAGAAGAAGGGAGTAAGGAAATAATACTTTTTCACTGTAAGATTTTTAAAATAAAATTTCTTTCATTCAGGAATACATTTATATTTCCTATATTAATGTCCTTATCTCGAAATTTCTTTGGAACTTTCTTTCCCATAGTTATGCAATATAACAGGTTACTTATTACTAAATATGTCTCTCTTTATTCATAACATTCATCATTTTGTAGCAAATATTCCCCATGAAAAGCATTTCATTGGTTAATATCGGATAATTTTTTACTATTATCATTTTTCTTTTACCGTTCATTGAAACCTTAGCTTTTAATATTTATAAAGTTTAGTATATTCAAGTGTAATTTTAATTTTTATAAAGTTTATTATTAATTAGTATATTCAGACTAGTTATATAATATCAATTTTTAATTTTTTATATGAAAAATGTTGATAATTTTTACATTTTTAGTGAAAAATCAGAAATGCTGGTACATATTTAATGTTTTTTAAATAAATTCTTATTACTTATACTCGGTTTTTATTAATAAGTATAAAATTAATAATGATGAAATCCCAATCAATGCTCAAATTATATTAGGAAAGTCAAGGAATCAGGTTAAAGATAATTGTGAATGGTGTTTATGACCCAGATAATATAACAACCAATTACGTTCCGTTTTGGTTTCGTCAATTTTTTGGTCCATTTACATTTGGTGGAACTGGAAAGGTATTGTTTATTATGAATTGCTTCCGTACGACCGAAAACTAAATTTTTCTTTCAACAACTGGATTGTTTGAAGCTAGCGATTTACCAGAAAGGTCTCTTCTGTTGAAGAATTAACAGAATAGGTATTGCGTTCCATTCAGGACAACGCTAGACCACACATGTCTAAAGTGACTCTCCAAAAACTCCGAGATCTTGGTTGGGAAGTTTTGATGTATTAACCATACAGCTCGGACCTGACGCCAAGCGATTATCTCCTTTTCTTACATTGCAAAACTTTCTTAGTGATAAGAAATTGGAGCCGAGAGAAAACTGTGAAAATCGTTTACAAGATTTTTTTGTTAATAGGGACCAAGACTTCTATGAGAGAGGCATTATGAAGCCTATAAAAGGATAACAAATAGTGGAACAAAACGGTGCACATATGACCTAAATCAGACAATCCGAAACAAGTTAAATAAAGCCTTGAAGATCACGTACAAATAATGGATTTCTTTTTCCTCCACCCAATATTTAATAGGTTTCAAAAGTAACTAAAATCAATATATTTTATTTGAAATGAAGCTGATTACATATGAGTGATTACATATTTGTTTAAAATTTAGTTTCGCATTAATGGTAATAGCTTTTTTTTTCTAAAATAATCTGAAATAATTTTAATGGATTTTTTATGAGCTTACTTATGATCAACGATATAACACATATGCTTATTTTTAATATGGTTCTTTAAGCTTAAGAGTTTCATATTTTCATTCCAAGTAAAATGATAAATTAAGAATGATTCGTTATGAAATGTACTATATTTAATAAAGGCTTATGTATAGTATAATACATACTATAAATATTATGCAATAGAACTGAAATCGCTATGTTTCGCAGTTTTATAATCGCTAAGTTTAACAGTAAATATTATACCATATTGCTTATTTTGTATTAGGAACTCAATACAGAATTTATTGACTCAAAAATTTATTTTAAAATTCCATCAATGATTATTGTACTGTTTAGACAGATATAAATATTTTTTGATCATATAAACACTTGTTTTTTCCATTCTTCTCTACAATTTACAAACTAGTTCAAAATGCGAGAAAAATCTTCGATTGAAGATACATTACTTCTTCAATATTCTTAAAAAATAAATATTTATTCATTTATTATATTATTATCTATGCAAAAAGAATCATATTGATGACTCCATGTTTCATTATAAAATTGATAAGTGAAAAAAGAGCATTGATACAACTTTTAATATTCTCAATTGTATAAAATAGAAAGAATTAAATTATTAAAATTCTTCAAAACACTACTTCAAGGGAAATTTGTGCATGCATCTCTCAAGATTTATTTTTATATTATAGAACAAGGAAATGTCCTCTTTTATTTCAGGATATTTGCCTCGAAGTTTCTTTTGCTTCGATCAATTAAGTCCCTTTATTACTTAAAAATAAAAATAAAAACTGTATACAAATCAATATTCTGCATGTTTACATTGTTAGTAAGGCTGTAACTGCTTAAAAAATCCTGCAATATTTTATTATAATCTATGTCATTAAATTCTAGTTCCTAAGGAGATATAATTTAATTTTACGTTTTCTTTACTTAATTGGCACCAATTAATATAAGCATTGCGTTTAGCCCCACCCCTTCCATTGCCACATGCATAAAAGCTGACATGAAACAACGCATTCTTTCTAAATTTCTTTCAAAGATTATGTGTTAATAATAAATAACAGCGTACTTTCTAAGATATTTTGTGAATTTTTGCTTTTGTTAGAATTATCCTTAGAAGTGGAATTTCAAATAAGAATATGATTTCTGCATTTTTTCTTAATTAAATTAATCATATTTACCTTTTAAATATCAAATATTTTTATCTAGCAAAAAGACAAAAGAATAATTTATCTTTATGTTGTTGGATGACTGTGTAAACAAAAATGTATTAATTTATTATACCTGGAAATTTTAATTACATACCTAATTAAACATATCTCTGCATAAAATCTGTTTTCCTAATTATAAAATTAGTATAAATGGGAAAAAATATTTTAAATCTTCAATCAGCTGTTTTTTATTTACTGACATCTTCTATTTATGATTTTAAAAATGCCAATTCATAATAAAACAATGAAATATTTTTCAGATACTTCCATCTGCTGCATTCCGAATGTGTTGGTGGAAAAAAGGATGTTTCTGCTGGAATGTAGTTGTCATTTGATTTTGCAGTCAATATAATATCCACTCCATATCATTATCTCAAACTAATGGTACATAACATGATATTTCTAAATTCCAAGTACAGAGACACATTAAAATAAATTTCATTGAATGCAAAGTCAAACAACTAAAATCAAATTATAATAATGATAAAAAAAACTGGAATTTCTGAAAAAAATATTATGTATGAAAACTTTTGAGAAAACAACACCTGAAAAAATTATAGCAAGAAGGATATCAAGAGAGAACTGATTTTACCTCTGTCTGTAAGAAAAGAATGAAATCTGTAATTAAAACAATCCCGCTAAGGGACAAAAAACTTCACAAGCAAAAATAAATAAATGTCTCTAAACCAGCAGGAAATATTATTTTTCACCGAACATCAGAACTATATTTCAATGTGCTGAAGTTTCTTTTAAGCACATGGTATTTCTTTCGAATTCTTCTTCCCATATTTTCCACTTTCTACCTAAGAATTTGGTTCCATTTCGTTTATTTTTTTTATCATACTACGAATGCCTAAACACGGGAAAAGCAACTTTATGCCTATCTTGCAGGTCCAAAATTAAACTTAAATAATTCTTTATATAATGAAATGAAAGCATTATTTTTTAAGTCCATTGAAAAGAATATATAAATTTTTTTCAGTGGGTAGTTTTACAGAAGATGAATGGCAAGGTCACAATTGCGATTTATTAGAACATCCATTTCAAACTGAAAGATTTAATTCGATGTTCTTGAATGACTTTGGAATTTGTTACGTTGATGGGTATAAATAATTTTCAGGTGATATTCAAGTTTTCTTTTTGTTCACATCAAATAGGCCTTTCAAATGATTTATTAAAGGATCTATTTTTCGATATAGAGATTAAGAGATGTATCAAACCAAATTATCTTTGCTTTAAAACAGATGCGTTGAAGATTTTTCAGGTGTTCAGAGATATAATATACGAAAATATACTATATTTCTAAGAATATAGCATATTCTTAAAAATTATGATATATTTTAGAAATGTAATTTGAGATTAAATATACAATTAAAAAGAAATATTATCAAGCTAATATTTAATTAAATAAAAACTAGCATCTTAAGAATATGCTTAAACAATCCCTTTTAATTTAATAAATGAAATAAATGAATCCGGTTTGATGTGATTATATAATTGAATGTCCGCAACCATATTTGCTTGTATTTTTTATGGAATGATTCAATTTTTCTTCGAAATTAAATGAACTATGGAAGTTAAATGAATTAATGAAATAAACAGGAACTTTTTCATTAATAAAATTAATTATCTTAAACTGAATTTCATATAATTTATACTTTTTTTAATTAAAAAATAAATATTTGATAAAGAATTTAAACTTGTCACTCTCAAACGCTGGTGTTTGAAGATGTGGAAATCATTGCATCTGTTTTTAGCAATCTAGGCTGACACTAAAATGATAATATCAAGAATTAATAAATTTCTTAACTTACAGTATTTCCAAACGCAGTTAGCAAATACATTAAATGCTTATTTAGAGATATATGCTAATTTTTAAATTGAAATTTTTTAACGATTTAGGACAACCAAGCGCATAGACACTTTCATTTCGATTTTTATTTGAAATCATCAAACAATTAATAAAGTGAAGAGAAAAGATTTAAACTTTTATTTCGTGGCTTTCATGAAATTAGAAGAATAACTTAAAAGTATAATAGATATTTATCCATAATTTGAGGAGAATGTTTTATACAAAATGTATAATTTCTGTTCCAAGCAAGAAGAGTTCAAATCTCATCCATTGCGCTTATGGTGTTCTCATAAAGAAAGTTTTTAAATTTTTAAAAATGTTACTTTTTAAAAATCATTCTATCTGGATCCGTAAACAGTTGGTCAATTTTATAGCAAATACAGTATTTGATTTATAGTGAAGTATTTGGGTTCTATGTATTTATCTGTATACATTAATTGGTTTACAAAATCTGATTGTGTTTACTTTTTGTAATATGATAAATATTTTTTGTAATAATAATTTTTGTAATATCTTTTTGGGTATTTTTCAAAAGAATGCCCTTCAGATTAAAAATTTAGGAATAATTGCTAATTAATTCAATTTTTTCTCAGGAATTTAATATCAACTTTTTCATTTAACGTAATTTTATAATTTCATCATTTATTTCTTTAATTGCTTCTTTCCTTATGCAGATTTTTTTGCTTCTATTATGTATTTCTCTTACTTTCTTTACTATATAAAATAAAATAAATGAAAATTATTCACAGAGAACATTTTTCTCCTGTTTTTTTATTATTTATTTACTTTTTAAAATAAAACTGTAACACTCAACATTTTAAATTTTCAAAATTCCATGACACTACTTTTTCGTACTTTAAAGCATCCACCTGTAATATATATTTGTTTTGAAAAACAATGTTATTTTGAAATAATTTGTAACCTAGAAAGTAATTAAATACTATAAACAAATATAATTGTAATGACTTGGCTTTAATATTTTTTTACAAACAACTGCAAATATAATATTATAATTTTAATCTTAAAGCGAGGGTCGCATATACTCTAATTATGCGGAAGGAATATCAGTGTGAAATGGTGGATAAGAAGTATTTTTTATCCCAATCAATGAAAAGAACCCTCTTAGATTCCATGATTCAATATATGTACACATATAACAAAAGAATACTTATAACTTAATAAGCATCTCATTAAAGAATAATTCATTATGTATGTATG
>JAPMOQ010004434.1:3335644-3358761 GCA_026543055.1 Argiope trifasciata | reverse complement strand
AAAAAAATCATATTCACTGTTAAAAATAAAACTTATTATTTTGAATTAAGAAAACAACAGACAGTAGTTAGATATATTTCATGCATTTATTTTTCATTTCATTTATAAACATACAATTAATAGAAAGTCTATATAAAAATATTTCATATTTTACCATCCTGAATATCTTTTGATTACAAAAACAAAATATTGTTTAAATTTTCAAAAGAAAATTGTGCATTGCTTTAAAAGACACAAATGCTATGAATGTATTATATTTACTTTAAAGGATTAATTATTTCATCTCAAAATGGAAGAAAGAAAATTATATATCCTATAATATTGTGATTGAAATCGATGCAAAAAACTAGAAACGTTATTAAAAAAATTAAATGCAGTAGTAGTTTTCTGTCTTATTTTCAATGTGAAAAAAAATAATTGTTTCATTATCATTTTTTTAAAATCTGGGTTTAAAGAAATACGTTATTAGTTTTAAAAAATTAAAATCTATAAAATAAGAATCATTTAAAGTGTGAAAATTAGGTCATGAGAAAAACTTTTTTTAAATTATGTACTTTGTATCAAAAATCAAATCAGAAAATCAAAGATTAACGAATATTAATAATAAATGCTCTATATAATTCTTTATTAATTTCTTATTAAAATATTTTATTCATTATTATGAGAATCGAAAAAAAAATTATATTGTCACACTATAAAGTAAAAGAGAAGAAAATTGTTCGATTATTTTTAACTTACTCGAAATATTAGAGAATGTGCTTTAAAGAAACAAAGAAATGTTCAAAATAATTCCTAAGAAATTATGCATTAAAATAACTGAATTATTATTATTAGATATTCATGAATGAGTGTCCATAATTAAAACCCCAAAAAGTGTCAAATTATCCCATAAATTTTAGAAATAATCTTTTCTCATAGCTCTTAAACAATTAACGAGAAAAAAATTCCTTGAAATTCAAGAAGTTTTAAAATTTAATAAGAAGGTGAAATAAAAACTCTGAATGCAATTTGTCAAATTAGGAAATCTATCTATCTATCTATCTATCTATCTATCTATCTATCTATCTATCTATCTATCTATATATATATATATATATATATATATATATATATATATATATATGAAATGCTAAACAATTAAAAACCCTTTTTATAATTATTAAAATTTTCTGAATGAATGCTAATACAATATAATGTTATTATATTTGCCGTTAGAATTTTACAAATAGTTAACTTGAATTAGAGTTTGAAACTAAGCCTTTTAGTGGCATTTTCCTTTTTTCCAATGTATAAATTATTTTATAACCCAAAAATAAAATCGTAATTATGTGTCTATTAAATTTGATCTCATGTTCTAAGTTATATTCATGGCGTTGTTAAAGATATATAAAATTCATATAATTAATGCATATGTCTTTGCCACAGAAAAGCAATAGAAAGATGAAAATGAGACCAATTAATCGAGTTAAAATCTTTTATAGACTGTTTTAAAATTCTTCATATTATGAGGATTGGATATCACATAACGTTATTCTTTCCGATAGAAGTTATTTTTTATAGAAAACTAATGTAATCTATTTAGTCTGCTATTTACAGTTTTCCTTATTTTAGTTGTTACTAAAGTGATGACGATTATTATAGGCATATGTTTTTCATTAGTTAAATAATCGGAATTCATCAGTTTATATTCTTTACGCTGATGTGCGAAGAATAAGAATGAACTCATTAAATAACTCCAGCGCCTAACTAGGTAAGTTTTTTCAACAAAAGCATATCTTCTTAGATGAGGATCATTGAGGGAATGATATTTTAGTTTATGCTCTGAATTTTAATTAAGTTGTAGGATCATTTGAAACCACCTTGTTTGAACAGGGAATTTTTAGTCCATTTTATGTCTATTGAAGATGTATGCATTCGAGAAAACACGTGTATTTTTAAATTTAACATCTGAATTTTAATAAATATGTGTTGTTGATTTCCTAAAATAAGTTAAAACACTTTAAAATATAGAGCTGTATATTTTTTGGCAAATGTAGCTAAAGTTATTGCTTAACCTTAACTGACTCAAAATTCTTTTCATCATAAACATAATTTTTCAAATATTTTTAACGGATTATTTGAAAAAATTTATGAAATATATTCTAAAGTATTTCCCAAAAACTATTCTGAAATTTAACATTCATTAAAATTTATAACATTTTCTAGAAGAAATTAAAATGTGTGTCGATTTATAACATCTGGTTATGTGATACGAAGTTTGGAGCTTCCTGCTGCTTAAGCAAGAGCTAAAAGAAATGTATTTGCAAAAATGTTTGAAAAAGATAAGATCCAACGCACTTTAAAGACGAGAAAGCATTACAATTATTGAAGTATAAAGCTCACATTTAATGCAAATACTGTCTTAATATGACTATTTTTTTTTCTTTTTGGAACTGAAAATGTTTACAAATTAATTGTAAATATTTGGCTTGTTAAAAAGCTTTCTCAGCCGAATTTGTCTGAAATTTATATTGAAGTATCTATCAATATATATTAAATTCTGCTCTGCTATAACTAAAAATACTAAGATATACTTGTTACTTTTCATATAAATTGTAAATGTACATATTTGTATAAGAAAAGCACAGACTATATATAAAAATGCTCAATATGGATGAAGCACCATATCATTAAAGAAACTTTTCAAATCATGTGTCATAGAATAATTCATAATACACTACACTATACTAATCTAAATATTAGTGATGCTCAATTCCGTAAACTTGTAAAACTAATCAAATTTATCAGTGCAAATGTTTGCCATTTTTTTTTGTTACTTTTTATCAACTCGTTCTTAGCTCCAATTGAACAAATATTCTATAAACAGCAATACTTTCAAAATTTACGCAAAACTTGAATAATAATTAAGTTAAATTAAATATAAATGTATTATAAATGCTTCAAAACTAAAATTATTTGATTAAATTATTGAAAAACATTGAAATAATTCTAAATTACAAAATTTCCAGATTATTCTTTGGGGATTTCGACAAGTCAGCTAAACTGTTTTAATATTTTTTTCTGGAATTTGACAAAAAATAAAACGAGAGTTTGAATTAAAGATAAGTTTTTAATTTAGCATAAATTTTATGTGTAAATTTAAATCATAATAAAATTTTAATTGAGTAAATGTCTTATTTATATACATTATTTCCGATAATTTCTAAAACTTAAAATAATCTTCAAGGAATAAAATATTTCTTTTAAGTAAAAAGTCAATATAAAAGTTTATGCCATTTGTATCATATTTATTTTCTCTGCTGGATTTGTGTGGAATCTTCGTAAATCCGAATCTATGTTATATCAAAAAAAGAGGGGGAGAAAACAGAAGTCTCCGAATAAAAAAATTAGAATCGTCTGAAGACCTTCCTTGACCGTAGTTCTTTATGGACATATATTTCTGGTTTTTCATCTTATATTTTGTAGATATCAGCGGTATAGCTTTGATTCGATTTATTTTCAACTAAATAAGAAGCAAAGTAAGAAAAAACATGTATAAAATCTTTAAAGAAACCAAGCAAAAATATTGTTAAGACTTTCATCCGATAACATATCGCATCACTAAACTAGGAGCCCTGCTACGAAATAGATCAATATCTTTTAAGCTTAATATGTCGAGGCAGAAATTGCAAAGAAAAGTACTTGTAAAATGCTTTGAGAAAAGCAGAACTCCCTTTTATAAGGGGAAAAAACTAATTTTCTTGTTGTATTGAAGTATCTAAGATCCATTTTAAACATGTGTACTACGCATTTTCATGCATCATATGTAGTAATTATAGTACGCGTATTTTTGAATATATTCTTATTATAGATATATTATTTTAATTGCATTCTTTTAAACATAATTTTATAGATTAAATAAGCATTCGGTAAGATTATTTGACTTATATACAAGGAAGGTAAAGTAAAAATAACAAATTATTTAAATGCTAGGAAACAATCTCCTTTAATCTTAAAGCATTTAATTGTCCATTTAAGTTTTACTTATTTCTAACAATAATATAGAATATATTATCCGCAGTGGGAGTTAGTAATGTTGGTTTCAAGCAGCTATTTGCTCAAAATTTGAATTAGAATCTTAGTAAATTATTTTAACATATTAATGTAAGGGTAAAAACATAAAAAGTTTAATAATGAAAATTAAATTAAATTCTTTATGATAAGGATATAAACGATATCAAATTTTTAGCATTTAAATTTAAGACTCCAAGACTATTTAAAATTGCATAAGAGAAAGAGTAAATCAAAAAGAATCTTCAATTCATCGAATTATTAAATCTAGACATATCATTTTAAGAGAATATAGTTTCTAGGTAAACAAAAAAGATTTCTGTAACATTTAATTAGCCATACAAAAATAATTTAATTAAAGCAAAAAATTAATCTACGGAATGTTTAATGGGTCCGACGTATAAGATACACTTCTGCCTACCTTTTATTGCCAAATAGTTGATAAATTGCAGTCGATTCTGATGAAAAATATTTTTGAAAGTGTGTCAGGAAAACAAATTATATAAATTCATCTACCTATAGAAAATTAGAAGAAAAATAGATTAAATCCATTAAGTAAATTGTATTCTAATGAATCGGCACCTTAACATCACATGCAATGCAACCAAGGAAATTGTTATTCCCCAGTTTTAATCCTACACTTAATGATAATATACGTCCAAATTATTTCTCATCGTTATTTAATAATATTTATAAATTACTTATTTATTTCCGGCTAAAAATACTTTTTTCAATAAAATTATTTCATATAACTAATATAATCCATTAAGATTTATCATATTACAAACTGCTGTAAATTGAAATCATATTATTTGAGTCAATTCATTAACCGTGATGTTATTTAATTGCACTAAATTCTGTCACAACTAAGCATGACTAAAATTAATAAAAAAATTAATATTTTACTCAATATAAATAAATTTGTGTATTTAAAGTTTTTAATAAGTTACCACTCCAGTAATGTGTTGTCATAATATGAAGGTTCTTAATAAATTCTTACATTAATTTTATTTTAGAATTACGATACCAATAATACTTTAAAAGACTGCACTGTACTTTTTATTTGTTTTAAGTTATAATTTGGATATAGCCATTGATTTTATTACTCATTATCTAAGAAAAATTAAAACAATTATTGAGTATGAAAACATTTAAAAATACTCTTCAAATTGTTCTATTATTTAATTCTACTTGGATAATATTGAAGTAAAAAAAAACTGTAAGTTGAACTGGATTTCAGGTAAGTTTGCAGGTATATTTTGAGGTCCCGAACTTACTAAAAATTTAGTCACTGTTCTTACAAAGAACAATTTACATATAAAATAATACAAGAAAGAATATTCATTAATTTAAAAAAGAATAACGTTATATATTTGATATAGATCTGAAAGTGATGTGCAGAAATAAATAAATGTATTTATTAGAAAATGATGCAGGTATTGTAGTTTCTCTCTGTCGAATTTAGTGAAGCAAATAAAAATCCCTTAATTCAAGAATTCAAATGTTTATTACGTTAGTTGTTTAAAAATTATTAACGTTGGAAGACGTATTTTATTTCGATTTTGAATTTTTCAAACATGTGTGCTTGATTTATACACATCGATCATACTGTAATTTCAAATAAGTTCATATAAATATAATACAATACATTATTTTTAAATTATTACCGTTGACAGAGAAAATTTATCCTAAGATTATCTGCTTTAATTTAAATAAAAAGTTATATATATATATTAAAATCATTGACAATGAATTAATGAAATTCAAAAACCCATTCTTCACACTAGATGGTATTTCCTCAAGAATACAAAGACGTTTCATCAATAAGGGCTTCAAAGTCAAGATTTATTCCATTCTGAAAAAAAAAAAACTTTAAAAGTTTCGTACAGTAATGCATTTCTCAAATTTTTTCGTTTTCTTCCAAACAGTGTTGGGAACCACTTTCACTGTTTGAATCTAGAATATAAAGCCATGCATATCTTTCCGGAGAGATGTTAATAGCGTTATAAAGCTATAAATTTTACAGAAACTGTAAAGAGATTATTCAAGAAACCTCAGATACCTATAAAGGTCTAAAATTTAATTGATTGTTCTTTAAAATTTAATTTTTAAAATGTTTAAAGGATTTTTTTTTGCTTTTAAAAACTTTTTTAAATGTAAAACAGCATTGAAACTGGGCAATAATATTCTTCGAAAATTTATCATTAATATAAAGCAAGTAAATTTCTCTAAACTAACGCTTAATTCATGAGAATTTAAAGGTTTTTACAGCTATGTCTCAAATGTCTTCGAAGAAGTGTCCTCATTATTTATTTTTATACATTTTATATATTTTTGCATATTATTTATTTTTCAAATTTAATTTGAGTTTTTGACTGAAAAAATATTTTATTTAACTCATAAACATATATGGAATGCTTAAAGAAATGAATAATTTTTTTCTTTAGTTTAACTTAAAGCTCATTTACTATCTTATTTTAATTATTAAAAATTATTTTTTAAATCAAGGAAGCAATCGACTCCTAAAAATCTGCATTATTTTTACGCTTAATATCCGTATCCTCTCCACTTAAAAATTTTCAAGCTTCCCATAAAGTAAATATTTAAAATTATATATCAGTTAAACATTATCTGACAATAGCAAGCAGTTGAGTTAGGTTTCTATATTTACAAAAAGTAAACTAAGAAATAACCCTAATTTAAATGGACGATTCTTTTCAATATACCGCATGATTCGATTGTGAATTTGTCTTCTTAAATAACATATTTCCATATATTATACATGAAAATATACAATTTTAAAAATGAAAACAAATTCAATTTGAAGATTTCAGTTATTTCTTGAAGATTCCGCTTTCACCAAGATAACATTTGAAAGTTTCATTTAGTCTCTAGCTTGGAATGCATGCTTCTATTATTGCGTGAGGGAATGTTGTTCTCATTCAACTGATGTTCTCTTTAAATATTTCGTAAAATGTGCTATGAGACGGTTAAAATATTGGAATTATTGAAGGTTTAAATGTAATAGACGCTATTTTCGTCATATCCTAGCAACCTTAATAAGACCTTCGATCAACCTGCTTCTGCCAATGGAAGGGGTTAAATACTAAAAAAGAAAAGAAGTTTTCTTTCAGAGCTCTACTGCGAAATAATGAAGAAATAATTAATTTGGGGCTTCCATACCTAATCTGCCAAATCCTGAAGGTGAACAGATATCTTACTGAATACTGAGGATTCCGATTTCTGATGAGAAATCTTGTTGTTATGGGAGCCACTGCAATTTAGTAACAGTGTCTAGAAATCTTCAGAAGAAATCTGTTTATCTTATGAGTTAAATAAGATTTAAGATTGATACGTATCAAATATCATAGGTAGTGTTAATTGAAGTGGCTCAAGTGAAGACAAATGGATATTGCTTCATCTGATTTAAAAATAGACTAAAGCACTGAAAAATCTTGCAATCCTTCGTAGCATTTTTTTTAGGGAAAAAGGTTTATTATAACAATTGTATTTAATTTAAATTAAAGGTATACCACAAAAGTTAAGTAGTAAACTTTATCCCAATTACGTAATAGCATTATAAATAAATAAATATTTATAAGTTAAATTTTAATTCTATTTTGATGTATAAGCTTTGGCTAACTAGATGAAGTAATTCACCTAAGATTAAGAATTGCATTATCCTTTTTATTTATGTTGTTCATTTTGACTAGTTCTTTAAATTATTTCGATCTAATTCTGGGTAAATATCCATGATCTCATGGTAATGTACAAAGTGTAAAGAAGCAGAGTTAGCATCAGTATTCAGAATAGAACAATTTTTTTTTCTAATTTAGCAATTAAATATTTTTTAATGATGTTGGCACATACTAATTATTTTACGAAATTGGAGAATTAATTTAAAAAAATCGTATAATCTTGCTCGAATAGTAATAGTGATTATTTTTTTCAATATCAAGCAAATAGAGGACATACTTCTAGTCCGCATTTATATATTGTTCTGTAGAAATGAATTGCTTTTAATCTGATTAAAACTGATACTGAGCAGAATGACATACAGAAAATATCATTGTTTCTTTTTCTCCAGATAATATTTATTATATTTATTTTATGTATACTTCTTCATTCATTTTTGCGTGAAATACATTTTATTCTCTTCAGAATTTTCATAATACTACAATAGGTTTTCAGAGAGAGAGAGATATATAGAGAGAGTGAAGTTAAATTTAAAACAAACTATTAATTTGAAACTGGATTTAGAGAGTTAGTTATTTAAATAACTCTTCTTATTAGTAATATTCAAATATAATAATGCCATGTAATGATCATAATAATGTAATGTAATATAATAGGAACAATAATGTAAAATTATAAAGAAATTACATTCTAAAATTAATTTTCTAAATATCTGCATTTTGTAATTTTTTGTACACATTGATGATGCGTTTTTATTAAATACAAAATTCCCACAGTTTGCTTGTAATTCAGTTGTTGGATTAATTTATTTTTAAAATCTTTATAACAGTAAAATTATTAAATTATGAGGGATTTTCTTCTCTTTTCAGAAAAAAAGAAAATATGCTTTAAAAAGAGAAAGGAGAATCTCAATTTTATATAATTACTTTTTTCTAAAATTGATTTTCATTTGATGATGCTTAAATCACCTAGTATAAGTTTTAATCTTAAATCCTTTTATATGAAATGTTAAATACAAACTTTTTTCGTAAGACACTTTTATTTTATTAATTTAATTTCTTAGTCCTTTTTATAAATATTATATTAAATAAACCAAGCTCTAATTGTCCACTTACTTTAATTTAAGCATTGAATAACATTTATTATTTTATCAGATAAACGATAAATAGTTAAATATGTTTGCCGCATAATATATGTCAGGTAAATTCTTTATTAACATTGATTTATTTTATTTTGTTATATCTCGCTTTAAGCAAAAATATAGTTTACAAATTTTTTCTGATTTTTCTGAATACTGACAAATACGGAAACGAATTAAGCGAAATCAGTATTTTTACATCAATTTTCGAGGTTTCGGTTTTTACAATTGAATTACCATGTCCTCTTCAGATATTGCCAGTTTTCAGGATTGTTCCTTGAATTTCAGTCAGAATAGTTGGTAGCTTTTTTTCACTTTTAATAATTCTTCAAAACTTTCTTTTTAATTCTTCATAGACAGGAATTGCAATGAGACGTTTAATTGTTTTTCTAAGAAACAAATGTAGGAAATATTATTTAGTAAAAATAGCCAATTTTGGAATATTTATGTAAACTTTATGATAAAGTTTTGAGAATATTTATGAGCAAAACAATTTCAATGTTCATGGAGTAAATATGAGAGTCTGACTCAGTTGTATGTTAAACGATGTATTTCTCAGTATGTTCAAAGTACTATACATTAGATGTTAGTATTAAGTAAAAATATACATAAGTAAGTAAAAACATGTAGTAATTTTCTACATATTTGTTTTACAAACCTAATTGTCAAGTGAGTTCATTTTATAAACTTATTTTATTTTAAATTTGTTAACATCCCCAAGATACCAAAAAAAATTGGAATATAGCCCACCTACTTATCACCAGATGAGTTTAATGCGTATATTAATAAAATTTCAATTTTAAGGCAACTAAAAGCTTTACCTCATAAGTAAAAATAAATGAATAAATATTTATAAAAATAAATCTAGACTTCCATACTCAACAGAAAAATACGCGTATTTAATTCTAATCTAATTTCTTAATTTTAAATAATCTGACTTCGTCCAATTTCTTTTACAGTAAATCTAAGAATTCCTTCAATATTGTAACCACATTCTTTTAAAACTCTTGAATAGAATGGCATTTTATATTTTCGTTAGATAAAATCACTGACTTTCAGAAAGAAAAAAATAATAATAAATTTCTTTTCAATAGTTAATGTTTGAAAGTAATTTTTAATTTTTTCCTTAGGATTAAATTAAATAAAGGAAAATAAAAATTAAATAATCCTCTCATTTCTGGAATATCAGTTTTTTTACGGGATATTACAATGAGGAGTGTTGAAAATTTGGCAGTGTAGAAAAATGTATATTTCGAATTAATTGAATTCTATTTTATTCATCTTTGCTTTACATTTTGTATTTTTTTGCGTTAGTTCTTAATTAATGCTAGCAAGCCGTAATAACTTACTCGTCAATGAATAATAAGATAGTTTTAACAATTATTTGATAAGGCTCATTTTGATATTTATTTTGAATTTTTTTGTTGGTACTAATTTAGGATTAACGGATACATTAATAATGTATTGTCTAAATTTTTATATTAAAATTTCATTTTAACTTCCTCATAATTGATAAAATTCCAACAAAAAGTAATTATTCTATTAAAAAGTTAAACATAATGGAAAATTGATATAAAAATACTACTTTAGATGTAGTAAGTGCATTTCAACAAATGATATACATAAGCTCTGTCAGCTATGATTTAAATTTAATAATGGTTTCTTCAGCTTTTTTTTTATCAATCATTCTTAAAGAATTTCCCTTTTACCCATTTTGACAATGCATGATAAAAACAAAAGTTAAATAGCAAGAAATTCATTGGAGAAGAAGTATCAGAAATATACTGCATGACTGAATTAAATAAATGTTTCACCAACCATATTTAGCATATCATAAGACATTGCTATGTTGACGTAGCACTGGAATAAATTGTAAATTGCAACATTAAAAAAATCGATTATTCGTAGTTTAATATAGTTATGTTAAAGCCCTGTTTTAAAACAACAAAATAACCATTTTGGGACTAGCCTCGTAATCTTGAGCCAACGTCAGATGACGAGGATGACCCGGACGGATTTAACAGAAACTAGACCCGCTTACAAGACAGTACTCCAGTGGATTCTGGTCTGGACTATTCATCCTGTACCGAGACCTTATCCCCAGGCCATCACGGCCCTTCCGATGATTCGTAATACTTATTGAAGTTTAAAGTTTCAAAATGAGGATTAATTTTTACTTCATGACTATTCAAAAGAGGTATGATTAAAAATTTAAAATTCGTTAAAGAAAAATAAATAATGATTTAAATTGCAGCAGCATTAAATATGATTTTAGAATGTATGTATAAAAAATATCTAAATGTTAATGCGAACTCCATAAATGATCTTAAGCGAGATAGTTTAGATTAGCATAAATGGTATAAAAGATGACCATTGTTTATTATTCACGAGGTGGAGGTTAATTTATTATTATATTTAACATGTCATTAATAAAGGCATGCATTTTCATATTTTTTCTGGATGAATTAATGACCAGTGAGATAATTGTTCAAGGCATCTAATATTCGATAGCCTATTGTATTACATTTTTAAATATGATCATGTGAGATGCTGTTTTAGCTTGAGCTTTTCGAAGCCTCAAAACCTGGAGGCAACAAATTTTTAAAGTCTCAAAATGCATAGGCAACAAATTGGTGATTTATCGCTTTTCGGGCAAACATTTTTCGCTTTTATTCTTATTGGAAAATAATGTAGAAGGTTGTCACATTTGGCGATAAGTAGATGGCAAACAACGTTTCGGAGCTCAACCGATTTTGAGATGAAACAAAGAAACATCGTTTTTTCTAAATATTGGTTTCATGAGTAATTGATAGTCTAGTTTCAAATCAGTTTAAACTGGTTGATGATTTTAACTAATTAAAACGAAAAATGACTTGAAAATAATAATGTTCACACATGGTAACTTGAAAATTTCAATCATAGATTTCATTTTTTATTACATTTTTTTTTCCTGCAATGAATTGAATATTGAATCATTTAATTAAAAAGATGAAGTTAAATTTTAATGAATCAAACTACTTTATTTAAAGATTGATGATGTGTTTATAAATTGTTTAAATTGAAATCTAAATAACTGAAATCTAGAAAGCTAATTATGTTATAGGTAAAGACGGGAGTTCTAATTATTATACTTTAAAAGATCTAGTATATTTTTCAGTAGAAATTGGGCAAATGTTTGATCATTCAATTTCCTGATTTTGTGCTGAATTTTGTAATTTAGCATACATTTTCTCTGTATCACAGAAAACATTTTAGAAGCGCATTTTGTTTAAAATATAGTTAGTTTTTTTATTCATTTCTTTTAGGAGTATATTAATCAGAAAATATATTCAAATTTAGAGGGCGGAAAAACATAATCAAATATATCAATGGCATGTTTGTCTGTCTATTGATATAATATACCATTCCACTCTTATTTAGATACCAAAACATTCATAAAGAAAAAATTTATGATATAGTTCCATTATAATCAAAAATTAAACACTTCTGGGAAAATTTTTAAAAAATTCAGTTATTAAATAATGTATTAGAATTTCTCTTTATACGACCTAAAATATCATAATAAATTCAATTATTTTACTTTTTAAAAGGGATCCCTGAATAACTGCGAATAAAAAAAAATCCGCAGAATAATTAAAAATTGTTTTAATTATTAGCAAAATTACGTAAAATGGCGTCATTCTATGGAATACCAAGATATTTTATAGAATGCTGGACGATTTTTGGCAAAATGTAAAATAAAAGAATTAATATGAATTTTATGAAGGAGTTTTATAGAATACCTAAGCATTTTAGGAAATGATATAGTTTATAGTGGCAAAATATGAGTTGAAGCTCGTGGTAAGATTATTATTTTAAAAAAGTAAATTCTGAAAAAATAAAAAAATTGATGAATGACGAATTTGTTGTCTACGGATTCTGAGGTTTCAACAATTCAATGATAAAAAAATTAATAGCACATTTAGTATTATTTCTGATATACTAATTGTCATATTCACTTCTGATTCACATTATTTTTTCTTTCATGGAATCTTTCATTGCTGTAGTTAAGACAGAGTCATATCATTATATATAAGTAGTCATATTATTAGGTAGACAACAGAAACGTGTAATTTATGTCGATATAGAGTTTCTGCCATTATTAAATTATTTTCAAAATTGAATAGATAAAAATATTTCTGTTTTTTTTAAGGTAAAAAATAACATAATAAAAATTCATATCTCATTCCTATTTAAAAATATGCAAAATACCATAACAAATGCAAACAAATAATAGTACAAAAACATTTTAAAACTAAGAAAGAAACTAAAATTTACATTTAACAGTATAATCATTTGAGATTATGATATTGTTTCCGATTGAGGCTATTGGAATCTCAAAATGTGTAGCCAACAAATTAGCTAATTATCCTTATTTTTATTTTGGAGTTGGCTTTCATAGTAGAGATTTTGAATTACATATCATCTGCTGTCCCTTGGGAATTATAGGGTTATTGCCTAACTCATGCAATGTTTTTTTTTTATATTTTTAATAAACGAAACAAATTTGAATATTGTTGCTTTAAACGATAAAGATTACTGGTTCCGGGATAGTTTCAACTAATTAAAATAGCGTTATTAGAAAATGATGGAGAAGGTTATCAAAATTGGCGACTAGTTTAAACCGGTTTGAAACCATCAGGTAACAAACCATCGAATCAAAACTTTGTTTTTGTTTTTATCCAATCTAAATACGTTTTTTACATTTATAAGCAAAATTCACTTTGATTTAAAGGTAAAATCAATGAATTGCAGAATTACTTTCTTCTTCTGAAAACTTTTTTAAGTTTTTTTCTTCTCGGCAACATAACAAAAACTGAATTTTTATCAATATCCACCCTTTGTCTTCTCAAATATTAATACCGATCGTTATTGTTTTACTATTAATCAGTATTATTTTTATCTTAAAGAAATACTTCACCTTAATCCAAACAAATTACTATTAAGTTTTCTGGTATATACTCTATGCTGTAATTTTTTACTAGTTCATTATAATTCTAAGACGTTATTTAATAATCAAAATATTTCTTATGAGGTATAATAATAAGACATGAATGATTTTCTTTATTCTTTCTACAGTGCAAATTGAGTTTATTTTTTCTAGTTAGTATAGTTTTAAGCAGTATTTATGATATTGTTGATAATTAGTTTTTATCATATTATTTTGATATCTATGAGTGTTAACTGCTAACATTAATAGATTGATAACTTATTAAAAAATATTGTCATATATTTTATAAATGATTGACGTGTAAAAATTGTAATAAATATTCATCATTATTTGCTGAAAATATTTCCATTCTCAATATAATATGAAAAATTTCTTCTCAAAGAATATAATCCAAAAACTTTTTATCATTTTGATATATGATTGCTGTGTACATATGCGGTAACTATAGATCATTATTTACATACATTATTCCCATTCCTAGTATAATATAAAATGTAACATAAAATTTTGACCTGGCATAAAACCTGAACATAAAAAAACCTAAAAATGATATCCTATTTAAGATATTGGATTGAAAGATTTAAAAGAACACGTTTTCATAATAATATTATTTCATTTTTATAAATCAGTTTTAATGATTGATTTAGAAGATTGTCTGAAGTAGCATCTTTTGTTTAAAATATTAATAAAAATATTTTGTAAAATCTGGCTCACGGAGTTAAGTATGAAAAAATCTAAAACATCATTCATAAATACATTGTTTGACTCAATCTACTCAAAATGTAATTATTTACCTCATTTAGACCAGGTTAACAGTATTAAACAATATATATGCCTATTAAAAATATTTTAAAAATTGGTCATTTAGCCGGAATTTGAATGCATATCCTGTATTAATTTAATCAGGTTTATCGTAAATAAAGAAGATTTATTGAATTAATGATATAGATCATATGTTCCCAACGGGGGCGATAATGCCTCCTTGTGGACGTTTGAAGATTTCAGGGGGGCGGTGAAAGACCCAAAGAAAATTAGGGGGCGTTGATGTGGCACGAAGGGGCGTTAGAGGATTAACCAAATGTAGTGTACAATAACTTCAAGCAGCGATTCCAGGACATTTTAAGCATGGACAGACCAGACTGGGTATTGGATCATTTTTCCAATGTCAACACAGCATTATGACTTCTGTTAGAAGAACTAATAGAACTCACTACAAATGAGGATCTAAAAATTAAATTCAAGAATTTTGGCTGCAGAAGTCTATTTCGCAATTGCATTCATGATTGTGGTTGATTGTTCAACGACTTCTGATAGCATTCCCCTCTTCAGATTTAGCAGTGAATTTAGTGTTGAAGGCACCATTGGTAACTAAAAAGAGAAATCCTCTCCATATTACTGAAAACTGCCACTGACGATTCTTTTTAATTGAAATCGAGCTTGATATTAACAAATTCCTTAAAATGCATCAAATTCAACTTTCTCATTAGTTAAGTTAGAAATTTGACGTCTTTAAATTTTAATAAAAATACTTTTTAATGTAATTAAATATGTGTTTTGATGGGTAACTGAAACTGTAAATTTATTTATCTAGAAAGCAATAGTTTATTATGAATTAATTCGTATCATCAAAATCCCTGCCTGCCCTTATGATAGGTAAGCTAAAATTTTTATTCCTTTTTTTTTAAATAAAGAAGAAATTCAGTAGCGTTTCAATTTCAGCAATATTCTATCGATTAGAATTTTTTTAAATTCTTGTTTTCATAAGGCATTATGTACCCTCTTATTTATCTACAATGGGAGGGAGTGGTTTAGAAATATTGATTAGAAAAGGGGGTGCCAGTTCAAAAAAGGTTGGGAACCTCTGATATAGATAGTGCAAACGATCATAGAATCCTTTGAATTGCATTTATATTTTCAGAAAATATCTCATTTTGTATTTATTTTATTTTATCCAGTCACGTGATGAAAGTTACAATTCTTTAGATTTAATTTGCAATAATGATTGATATTTTTTTTAAATTTAGCTTTCGTAATATGATGGCAATATGCTCATAAAACCTGATTATTTTCATTTTGACATACTGGTGCAGATTAAATTTAATTGTTTGGTCCGAAATATGTTGTTTTAAATTGGGGTTAAAATATTTCTCCTAAGATTCGTTAAAAATAGTAGACTTAAGTTATATGTTAAAACACTGATACCATTAGAAAGCTAATTTTTTAAATCTTTAATTTGATGTAAAAATCATGTTTGTGCAATAACATTTTTGGAAGTTATAGCCGAAAAACTTCCAAATTTCACTTATTTTTTAATTAATTCAAATTCTGATTTTAAACAAATCCAAAAAAAGAGCTACGAGGTGAACCTTCCCGATCTCCAAGGTATACATATGCCAAATTTGGTAGCTGTTGGTCCAATGATCTAGCCTGTAAAGAGCAAACAGACACACATTGAGCTTTATTATAAGTATATTTGTGAGTGTGTCTGCATGTGTGTGTGTGAGAGAGAGAGAGTTCAAAAGCAGATGTAATTACCAATTACAGATTTCACTGCTACTACTATTTGTAAGTCCATAGAGTCACTAGGCTCGTTTGTAGTGGATGTGTGATGTGGAAAAAGAAACAGCAACGACGTTTATTTAACATGAGGATACTAACACAAGGATGAACAAATATGCAGAGCCGAAGCGAGTATCGCTCTATAATAAGCAATAGAACGCAAGCAGTAACAACCACATCACGGAAAGCGACTAGACAGAATTCAGCAGGAGAGGGAATCTTCGGAGCTTCGTTCTACAATTTCCTCAACAGCTGAAACTCATCAGTGTCTTCTCGCTTTAGCCGTACTCAATTGTCACATACCACTTAAAGTTGCTTCCACAAAAGACAACAGGACTCGGCACACAGCTCAGTTCAGCAATAGTTTGGGCTCCACACAACGCTGGCACTCCGTTCTTACTTCGTTATCCTTTTGAGACTCGATGCTTGATTACGATTCCAACTGTGATTAAATTCACTGCAGCTTGAGATTGCAGCTCGATTTTATAATTTCCTGAATATTTCCGATGACATTTTGGGCCAATCATATTGGGGGAGGGCAATCATTTTGGGCGAATCATAGAATCAATTAGGCATATATCAGTTTTTATTATATGGATCGTTAAATTTCTGTAAGATTCCATCATTATCTTTTTTGTTCGCCAAGCTACCAAGTTAAATTCGCCATGATAATGATAAAAGTTTCTGAAAAAGTTTTTAATTATAATTTGGTAGCAGCTTTCCTGACAGTTTTTAAGATTCTTTAGGTATTTATCTTATATTTATGGAGGAACACAGTCATTTCGTCCTTGTAACAAGCACGCTAATAATTAACACCCTGTTACATACTTGTAATTTTACTTGCTGATATTATTAACCTTTGAATCTAAATTGGCGAATTTTATTTACAGCTAAAGAGGCTAAAGGTAATGAAATAGCACTAGCTATAATACTGCAACAGTCTTCTTAACCCTTTTTAAGGTACAATAGAGTTTCGGTATCTTATTTTTTATAGGAACAAAAAAGTCTTGCTTGTCAATAATTAACATACATTTGTAAATAATTAGGATGATTGTAAAGATTATTAATAATAATAATGATTGAATCTAAACTAGTGAAATGTATTTACAAGTATAATGACTAGACTTTCTAAAAGAGTTTTAATTTCCAATTATTTCTACTCTTAAGGTTCGATAAAGATTTAGTATTTTTTCATTGGAACGGAAGCATTGTTTGCTTGTAAATTATTAGCATTACCTGTAAGTGTTGATAATTGTAACATTTTAATATAAATTGATGAATTATATTCACTTTACTGAATGCTTAAGATTCGCAAATAGTACTAATTATAATTTGAAGTAGTTTTTTTTACCTCTGTGAAGGTTCATTTAAGTTCATGTATCATATTTTTATGTCAGAAATTAAAATAATTCTTAACAGTAAATCATTATAACGTTTGTAAATATTAATAATAATAATTATTGAATCTAAAAAGATGGACTATATTGACCTGCAATAAACATTAGGATTTCAAAAAAGTGCTAGCGATAATTCAACAGCAATGTCCCTCACTTCTCTTAAAGTTTGGTAGAGTTTTAGTTTTTTTATGAAAGGAACAAAATCTTTCCTTGCTTCTGAATGCTAATAATAGTAATCTTTAAATCTAAATAAATGAACTTATTTATTGCTATTAAGATTAATCTTTCTAAAGAAATATTAGATATAATACAGCAACATTTCTTTTAACTTTTTAAAAATTTGTATAGAGTTTTGGTACCTTATTTTTATGAACCGAATCAAATCATTCTTTGCCTTGTAAATTATTAACAAACTTTAAATTATTATTATAATTGCAATGATGCTTTCATGACCGTGTTTGCATGGAGAGAAGTGCAGTAACTTCTAAGAGTAAATACCTCTCAGCACCAAAGACAGAACTCGTATTTCCACCTCAAATGATGATTAAACGCACACATTCACTTGCTCAACCCCTTTTTATAGGGGAGCACATTCCCACACCTTATAGATAGAACACATAACGAGCATGACTGAATCCATGAATGAAATCTGGGGCATTTGGATAACAGGCGTTACCCCTAAGCCAGGAGGTCGGCTACCATATTTGTAATTTTTGATAATAGTAATCTTTTAATCTAATTTGATGAAACATATTTACTGCAACACAGAAAAAATTTTCAAGGGAATACTAGTTATAATTCGGTAGCAGTTTCTGAGGGTTTCTTAAGGAACGATAGAATTTTGGTACATTATTTTTATGACAAGAGCAAAATCATTTCGTTAATTACTAGCCTCACAACATTTTTATTTTATTTTTTGAAAGAAAGTCTAAACTCTTTTAGGAGAAAACCATCATTATCAATCCTGATTCGTTTCCGATTCCGGCCATAAAGTACGTCCAAAGATTCTTCCCGACCTAAAACAAGGCACACTTTCCAATCTTGGGGTTCTTCCGTTAAGTAATCGGATTTCATTCGCGGAAAGGTTGTCTGACATCTTCTTTACTTCCCATTTCGAACGGGCGGAAGAAGGAAGAACAAATGAGAGGAAGCGGACCGTTGGAGATCCAGCCGTAAACGACTCCCCATCTGATAACGAGATCAATCGAAGATAATCCATTGGGGCTGAAATAGGAAAGAAAAAGGGCTGGGCGCGGGTGGAGAAAAAAAAGAACAAATGGAGTAAAGTAAGTTACAGTGGATCGATAGGAGAGCATGAAAAAAGAGAGCTTGTTATCGTGTGACTTGATTCATCTGCAACCTGCTCTCCAAATCAGATTGGAATCGATTAATCAGACACTTAGTGCAAAGGCGAATAGATCGAAGAATTACTTTTAGTTAAGTTTACGTATCCGGATTCTGGAGGCCATCAATAAAAAAGATGATTTTGTGAGTGAAATTGTTCTTAAGAAAGGTTGAAGTTCTGATTAGATAAGAATATAATATTAAATATTGCGTGTAGAATATTTAATTTTAAATGCTTTTTGGAGCAACGTGGAATGCTATCATATTTCAAGCTATCGATTAGTACTTTTTAAATATTAATTTCAAATGTCGATTCGATTTTAATTTATTCATTGCTGCTTTTCTATTCATTGTTTGTCATAAAAAAGCAATTGGATGGATTAATATAATGTTTAATATCTCACAAAGTATGACAAATTTTATAAACATTATTTACTAACTTTATTTCATTTTATTTATAAAATCTTGTTAAATATATGAAATGAATGTATATTTTTGAAAATTAAATTCGGAACTTTAGGGTTTGATTGAAGCCTTTTTAGCTACCATAAGTAGTCACACTTTTAATACCATAAGTATACATAGTTTTAATACCATAATTAGTCATAGTTTTAACACCATAAATAGTCATATTTTATCAGTATCTTTTCGCGAACTAAAATATATTTTATATGGCAATACGTTATATTCATAGGTTTCAATTATAGTTTCAATAGTATGGCTCATTTTTATCCATGAAATTTAAGTATTTTTATAAGTTCCATTTTCCAAATCAAAAGTAAATTTTATTGATATCTTTTGATTAAATTAATAAATATGATTTTAGAAATCTTCAGCTGAAAAATAACTCACAAAATCAGTTCTATTATGTTATAAAATGTGACAGTGGGTACTTTAATTTATTGAATATAATTTTATGGGAAACAAATTATAAAGCATCTTCTTTCGTAAAAATTGAAATTGTATAACAATTCTTGCCAGTAAGAAATGCAATATATTATTTAGCAACAAATTTATAGATCAAAAGGGATTTGTCGTATTTTGTCCGATTTGCAAACAATCAAATATCTTTAAAAATTCATTAATTTATTTTTCCAATTACGTGGTGTATATGTAAGAAACTTTGAACCAACAGAAGACTGAATACATTAAATTATTAATTTCCCTCGAATTAAAGTATTTACTTTCTTGGTGATAGGCAGAAAAAATTATACATATACATGAGCACATGTGTGCGTTTGTATATACAGTGAGTGACTAAAAATAAAAAGATATCCATTTAAATAATTGGTTAAACTCTTTAATTCAATTGCTATATTGTCAAACAATTTTACGAAAACTCCACAGTATATTTCATTAGATTAGCAAAATAAAAATTAATTGAAAATGTCATATACTTTAGATACAATTTGGCACTTTAGCTCTTATAGTTATTAGAGGGCTAAATAAACGAAAATATATTCTTTTACTTTTAAAGACTTAAACAGTAAACGTTTTTATTTGTTAATTTAGTTCTTAACATTTTATAAAAAATTGTATGTATTTATTTTTGCGATATTACTTTGGCCACAAGTAGATCGTCACCTCGTTAGAACTCATATATTCATTAAGTCTTATTTTCAATACGATTTGTGAGTAATTAAACAAATCATTATTATTAGTAATATCAAAAAATTGTAAATTTAGGAATAATTAGAATTATTCAGCAATTAATAAATTACATTGATTATTAATAATAATGCCCGTATTAGTATATTACTGTTATCAATAATAACAATAGTAAAATATACCTGAAATAAATTGTGACTATTTGAAATGTCATTTAAAAACGAAATATATTAATCATTAACTGCGTGAAACCAAAAAATTCTTTGATATTGTGAACAGTTACACGAGTTAAACTTTTATTTTTAACTGTTTATTTTTTACTACATTTTTACATCTTAAAGAAATCGCCAATTTCCTTTTACTTTTTATCCAACAACATTATACTACCATTACCAAAGTCATTTACACCGAGTTAGAAAAAAAATTGACGGATCTCAAATGAAACAGATGAGAATCTACTACAGTCCCCACATTTTTATTCGAAAAATTACTTGGACTCGAAAAGTGGTAGTTTCTTTTATTTTTCAAAGAGTTGCGCTTTAAGTAAAAGACTTAAGAATGAAAAAAAGTAAGAAGAGATTAAGAAGTGCAGAAGAACAAAAAGATTTAAAGACTAATGCTCTCCATTTTCTACAAATCTGGTGGCATCAGAAAGTTCCCATTGAAGATTTCTTTCAAAGAACGATTTAGGAAAGACTGATTGAAGTAACTAATGAATTCTTTCACTCAGAAAATCGAGTAAAAAATTCGAGGGATAAAATTCTTTTCTGGTGATTGTATTTTAATTTAATCAATTAACTAAACGAATGTCGAGACACGTAGCGTCCCTCGATTATATTATTTGACTTTAATTTTTTCCAGTGACAAAAAAAGTAAATAATTCGGAGTGTTTTAATATTTCCAAATGGAGTTTTATAATTCCAAACGACATTTTAATTTGTTTTTAATGAGTTTGAATGTATTTGGAATCATAAAACAACAATTATTGAGTATTAAAACATTAACATATTGTGTAAGACACGGTAAAAATAACTTTAAGTGGTTTTATTTTAATGGAATGCATTTTTGAGTACTATATAAAAAGAGTAATTAAACTATATTACCGTTGTTGAAATGGTTTCCATAATGATTTTACTTGCATTAGATGAACTAATTTTTAATCCTCTTAACAAATGCTTTTAGTATCGAATTATGAATTCTAAGAGTTAATAAGAAATATAAATAGAAGTTGAAGAACACTGTTTTAAGCTATTTTTAGGAAAGCTAAGTACACAAGCTAAGAAGTCTCAACTCTTTTTTTTTTTTTTTGATAAATATGATACTTCTATTTAACATTTGTTTCCTCTCTAAATTTTTATGCTTTCCAAGTAGATAATTAGTTTAAGATATGATCGTATGTTCTTGATGAATATTTTGTAAACAATTTTATTTTTATTTCTCTCTTTTAAAACAAAGTTGCATCACATGAAAACGAAATAAGGAAAACATAATAAAAAGGCAGAAGTTAGTTTTAAGAAACCATTCGGAATGATCTCACCAAATCTTTCTAGAATATCTCCTAATAAACTTGTCATATTAAAGAACCCTTGAATGATAATAATTTAATCTAGTTACAAAATATTAATTATTGACGTGAATGACAGATACTATTGTACAGCCATGGCGATATTTTTATGTGATTAATCCCTAAAATACAGTTAATAATATCCAAAAATCTAATTTTTTCTTGCAACGTTTTTCCCTATTAATTGAAGCATAACTTGGGTACAAAACTGTAATTTCTATCACAAAGTCCAATAACTTATTTGATCTGTTTAAGTCATTGCGTTTCTGAATTACCACTTTTACATGTTTATGAAAATACATAACAACAAATGGGCTACCATTTGTTGATGTTAACTGAAAACTTAACATATTTCCACGTTATAGGTGTTAAATATATGCATCGAAATTTGCCTATTTAGCTCTTTTTGTTTTGTAATTATCGTTTAACTTAAATTAGAACAGCTTTACTTCCTATGAACAAATTTTACACAAAATATGGAGAAAAAAATTTGCATATTTGGTGTATAGATAGTATATTGAATTTTAATCCTTTACCTGAAATCATTGAATTTGTCTTCTCCCTTCTTGTTTCATTAACTGTTATGTATGGCATCAAAATTCAGCAGTGTGAATTCCATGTATCATCATCGTCTAAAGTTTAAACCATATTGCATGCCTATCATGGTAATAGAGATTACAATAATTTAAATCTTGCCAGAGTAGTGAGAACCAGTATGTTTAACAAAGACTCTAATCTGGATACTTGGAGGAGACATACATATATACATAT
>JAPMOQ010004434.1:3269995-3335244 GCA_026543055.1 Argiope trifasciata | reverse complement strand
TCGGTCCTCTGGTGCAACTGAACCGATCATTGACTGGAAATGGTTATGTTCAGCTGCTTGCAGATCACTTGCAGCCATTCATGGACTTCACGTACCCACACAAAGATGAGATTTTTATGGATGACAATGCGCCATGTCACCGGGTCAGAACTGTTCGCGATTGGTTTGAAGAACATTCCTGACAATTCCAGCGCATGATCTGGCCACATAAATCGCCCGATATGAATCCCATCGAGCATTTATGGGACATCATCGAAAGGTCCGTTCTTGCCCAAACTCCTGCACCATCCACACTTTCACAACTATGGACGCCTCTACAGACAGCATGGCTCAATATTCCTACAGAAGACTTCCAACGACTTGTGGACTCCATGACACGTCGAGTTGTTGCACTTCGCTGGGCAAAAGGAGGACCAATACGATATTAACAGCCATCCCATGACTTTTTTACTTCAGTATATACATATATATATATATATATATTTAAGTTAAGCAAAAAGGAACACAACCGAATTAAAACTATAACCAATAGTAAAGGAATCCGGCCTGAAAACTTCGCCAAGGGCCACTTTCAAGCAAGGATTCAAAATAAGGGAATTTTTCTGTGAGGCATCGGTGGACAATGATCAAAAGTATTGACACCTCGTGACCCGAAAATCATCCAAAAATTACGGCAAAAGAGACATACCAATTTAAAAAGACAAAAACAAAGCAAAACATTAAAAAACATCACGAAATGAAACAAAAATATATAAAAAGTAAAACTACATAAGAATATTCAATAAACATTAATAACTCAAATTAAGAAAACAAAAAGTGATAAAGACCTACCCACCACAGAAAAACTACCAAACTGCCTTTCGAATTATAATACAGTGTAAATAAGGAAAATGTAGTTTATGAGCACCATCTATTTCTTTAATATTTCATCATTTCTTTTTTCATTAAAATATTGATATTGCAGTAGTTTTTGGGAAAATCATCATTGTTTAAATTTTTGATAAAACTATTTGTTGCTTTTATAAAAGAAATTTTGCTATTACAAATTATTTTAATTTTATTCAATTATGAGGAAAATAAATTTTTGAAAATTTTAGAGTTAAGATTAGAGTGATGATTACAGAATTTAATTATATTAAATTTGAATTCGTCTCTTTTATCATGAATACCGACTATTGTTTTATCATTGGAAATTTCGATCCTCAAATCCAGATAAGTAACTTCAAGATAATTTTTATTTGCTTCTGCTAAAATTAAGTTTTAGGATAGCAATTAGTGACAATACTGGTATTCATTAAATTAATCAAAATTTAATCATCAATAAATCTTCATCCGTTTATTAAGTAATTATTAATTTTTTTTCCTCGTAATAATGTAGGAAAATGTTGGCTAAAGCACTTGAGAAATCTGTACCCATTCGAATATCATTAACTTATTTGTAAAAATTAATACCATTTTAAACATGATTTTCGGTAATATTAAAATTACATAAAACCAACCAGTTATGTTTATTAATTAGATCTTCATTTAAATATTTGTCATATATAAGAGTACAGACATTTATTAAGGGTAAGAGTACAAGAATACAACAATTACAATTATTAATTATATTATTCTCATGGGGAAGGTTCATATATAAATTTTCAAAGTCAAAAGAATTAATTTTATAAATTTTGTTATCTTTTAAAAAATCCAAAACCTTTTTGTTATTATTTATAACAAAGCAATCTTCTTCTTCAATTTTTCTTAGGATATTTTTTAGGTATTTGAAAAATTGTTTCCCCATTATACTGCCTATACTTCTAGTAATCATAACTGCCTATACTGCAAGTAACTAATCTAAATTTTATTGGGGTTTTTTGGGGAAATTTAACTGTGGGGAACAAATAGGCATACTTTAAAGAGCATGCTTTAATTTTAGTTCTTTTAGCGAAAGCTAACAATCTTTTGTCAAGTACTTTTTTACTTGAATTAACCAAATTATGTCTAATTGGAATTGTATTCACTGATTAAAAGCTCTTTATAATAATACTTACACATTATACAAAAATTTTTTGACGATTTATCTGTTACTGTTATATTAAATTTCTCTTTTAAATTTTTTACTTCTTTTTTCATTGATTTGTTTGTATAAATACCCCGTTCTTTTATTCTGTCATTACCTTTATTATACGTTTTGATTTCTTCTAAGACCCTTTTTTTCCTTCATTAAAAACCTCTGGAGGTCAATTATATTTTCGAGATATTTTAGAAATAAAAATGTCTAAATCGCGCCCAATAGAAATCAACACTTTTTTATTGTTTAATCTTTTTCTGTCTAAATTTAGTTCCCTTTCCCATTAGATCTCTTAATGAGCTAGAATCTATAATTTTTTAATCCCCTGTAATTACATGCCCTTTCTCAGAATCCACATAATCCTTATAAATTTCTTTATCACAATAACAGTCTATTTTGCTTATTTTATTAAATTTTTTCCATAGTAATTGTAGTTGCAAATATTTTTCTTTAAAAATGCTGCATTACTATATGCTATTGAAACTTTTGTATTCTTTAAAGGTAAGAGATCTTTGTTAATCTGCAAAATTTCGGTTAATTTTAGTTTTTCATAGTCAATGTCTAAAAACCCTATAACACAGAATTCTTTGTTTAAATTATTAACATTATTAATTAATAGTTTTAATTAATAAGAATTAATAATCGTTAAATACGTTTGATCATTATCCACCGATGCTTCACAGAAAAAATCCCATATTTTGAATCCTTGCTTGAAAGTAGCACTTGACGAAGTTTTCAGGCCGGATTCTTTTTCTATTGGTTATAGTTTTGATTCGTTTGTGTTCCTTTTTGCTTAGCTTATTTTGTTAATTAATTATGATTCATTTGTATTTTAGTTGTAGATGCATTTGCGCTCACCAAATATAGTGATTGATTTAAAAACAAAAACGTTTTTAATTCTTAAACTTGTTTGAATCAGTAATGATTTTTAGTTTCGATTCCAATTTTAGTTTTGTTTCCGCGATTAGTGCCGTTTCTGTTTAGTTTATATAATTCTATTAATTATAGTAATTTCGATTAGTTTCATTAATTGGTCCTATTTCATTTAGTGAACTTTTAGCGTTTAATTCCAAATTGAGTTTTAATCTCGATTTCGATCTAGTTGGTTTCGTTTTAATTTTTGTTAACCAGGAAATGGGTTTTGATTGTTTTAATAATTTTATGATTGTATATATATATATATATATATATGTATATATATACTTGTTTCTTCGTTTAACATCATATATTGTGTGTCTCTTAGGAAGCAAGCAAAGAGAAAAAATGATGAATAACAACTGGAAACAAACACCCACGTTTTAGTACATAATTCTCTGATTTAAAAATAGATTGTTATAGAATAAGAAAAGCAAAATAAATATAAAATTTTTCTTTATTTCAGAGCTGGAAAAACTGGTACACCATTCTAATATCAATTAGAGCTCTCATAAGCAAGCGGAAGTAACCGAAACATGTCGATGGATGGATGGACAAATTTCAGAAGATATTTTTTTACATAATTCATACTATGCTTCTTGCCTTCTGACTACGAGTTAGTAGAGATCTCATATGGTCGGCGTGTTACAAAACAAACAAGATATGTTTAAATAATGTTCATTTTAGGGCAATTAGGTATTCAAGAGAAGAAAGAAATTTTGCAGAATGCTTCTCCAGCATCTCATTAGCTAATGTAAACCAGTGGAGTGGCAATATCTCTTATTTGGAATAATCTCAGAAAAAGACAGGATGCTGGGGGTCAGTAAGAATGTTAACGTACCACTTATTTATCATGGTCTAGTTTAGACGTATTAACAGTCTCTTTCTTGCCTACTGTACATGCCCCGTATCATCAAACAAAGCCTCCACCAACTTGAATGGTTCCTTGTAGGCATGAGGGAACCATTGATTCAAAGAGTTTTTTCGACACCGGTATATAACCATCCACCTGATACAATAAAAAATGTAACTCTTAAGATAAGCCGTTTTTCCTGCTTGTAAAAGTCTATTGACGCTTTTGGTAAGTCCAGGCATGGTATAAAGCTTTGTGTCGCTGATTTAACAGTGGTACACTAGATAGTCTGCCGCTGCCTGTATCAATATAGGTACATTTAAAGCCAGGTGAAATTTAGTTTTACCGAAAAGCTGATGTTCGCAGTATATCCTTTAAATAGTCGTGCGAGAAAATCCAAATTTCGTAGATATTTTGGAAATGATGTGTTCCATCCCTAGTGCCCTGTTGATTAGTTCCTGTTGAAAATTACTTAAATCTTGATACCCTAAAAAGAATCGATATAACATACTTCTCAAACTTTGCTGCCTTTCTTTACGCACTGTCTAGATTATCGCGTTTCTTGGATTGGTGTAACACCTTCTTTATTTACATACAATATGCTTGCTATACCAGTACTTATATTTGCATACAAACGATATTTTGTAAAAGATATGCGATATTTTGTCGCACATCTGCAACTGTTTTTGAATTCAAATGCTTTTAAACATACTAAGTGAGTGAATAAATATATATCTAAGAAGGAATTATTTGTATAAAAATGTGTCTCTTCAAATGACAATGAATATTTTTAAAATTAGTTCAGATTAAATGAAATCTATTCATTTAAATTGAAATTCTTCAATTTAATTCATCTGAAAGAAATTAATCTAAATTATTGAAAAAACCAGATATTTATACAAAACGTCCTAATATTTCCTTAAATGATGACAGATTAAAATCTACATAAAAGTGTATTAAAGAAAAAAGTATTTAATATAAAGAAAATCTTAATATTACAAAAATCCCATTCATAATAATGCACGAGATGAGTTAGATGATCGCCATTTTAATATAATTCTTAATGCATTTATATAAATATATATATTTCGATTACTGAAAAGGCTTAAAGGAGTTTTTGTAAAAATGAACTTCAACAATATTAAATAATTATGTAATAGACGAATGGAAGTAAGTGTTTGGGCAGAAAAATATAGAAATCTCATTTAATTATAATACAAAAAAAAGCAAAATGCCTCAGATATCTCATTAAACCAATAGACTTTTTAATTTGCAGTATTGTTATATATGTTACCTTTAAAGTATGAAATCTGTTATTTTATAGAATTCCTAGTTGTTCCATGAAATAACTTATCGTATCCGATAAAGTGTGTAATATGTTATTAATTTGACACTTTAACTAGTTATTTCATAGAATAACGGTCTGCAGCCCGTTAAAGTGTAAAATAATCTATATCATACATCTCGCTTTTTAAGACCATCAATTGAATTCCATTCTTCTTGCCCAAGCTGTTTTATGATAGTTGTGTCGGGAAAGAGATTGAAAAAGCGGCATATAAACAAAATAAAAAGATGGTTTCTTTGACATTCTTTGGAGAGATATCTGAAGAGTGCAGATTCATCTATTTCGAATTCAAATATTTAAACGATTATAATACTTTATCTAATATACTTCGTATGCGAGAAGGAAGAAGTGGTAGCAACTAATCAAAATAATGTGGTAGAATTATTTCTGGAGTAAATTTCTAGACATCAAGTAAATAAATATATGAACTATATTTTAATTAATATTTCCAATAATTAATTATTTTACTATTTATTTAAAGGATGATTAATGCGAAAAACTGTATTAATTGAGAATATGCGCATCATTAAAAAAAGAATGATACGCATTACTTTTACTAATAAGCAGACCTGGACGGCAATGTGTAAATAATTAAAAAATATATATAGAGAGATTACTAAAATTATCAAAACTTCTCAAACGAAATTTAGATTGCAAATTATCATTAAATGTTTCTGGAAATATTGATACAATATAAAAAAAATGTTTTGTTGAAGCTGATACTAATTAAGAAATTCAATAAATATGTATCAGAAGTCTTGTGAAATTGTATAAAGAGTTGTCTGAAATTTTCCTAGAATGAAAAAGAAAGTTACATTAAATATTTTGCCAAAGTGGATTAATTCCGAATTGAAACATTTTCTGTAATGAATTTCAGTCTTTATTAGAAAGATATTTGCTTTTGTTTAATTTTTAAAGAAAACAAATAAGAGCCTCTGAGCTGATTGATTTTGTAAAGCGATAACAAAAATGTTAGCAATGAATTGCACATAATTATCTTAAATACAAACATCTGAAGTTAAGTGATAAATATTTGAATTCCATTTTCCTTTCGCAATACAATCATAGCAGTAAAAATAAATATGAGTTTTGGAAGATTCATATAAGCTTTATATATTTATATATAAAAGAATGTCATCAGAAAATAATCAAAATTAAAAAATAAATAAGCTCATTTGCGAATACATTTTCAGCATTTTTTTTCTGTATAGCGGTTGTTTTGCTATGCTCTATTGCTCTCTTGCTTTCAAGGACTCTTTATTAATATTCTGTTACTTGTTATTTTTTATTTCTAATTTTTTAATCATATATCGAACACATATTGACCGATTGTTATTCAAAATTTTTATTTCATGAGCACTTTTGTTTTAATTAATTTTAACTCATAAAGAGTTGGCCAAATTGCTAACTCTTTTTGAGTTTCGGAAGGAGGAGTGGGGGGGGGGAGAAAGAACTTTTTTGAGAACTTCCAAAGGAATCCAAGCATATATTTTGTTAGATGTTATCACCTATGCTGAGTTTTCTTTTCAGTATTGATACCCAAAGACGGCATGTGTGATGATACCTGAAGACGGATATCATCACACTTTTTGATCGACGAGCAAGAAAAAACAGTTTTTGTGGGTGATGTGAGAAACTCAGGATTTCTATAATGAGAGGATTTTTTCCGAGATATCTGAACTTAAATGATCTTAAGAATGAGAATGTTTAAAATAAGAAAAAAACTTTAAATTTTACAAAAGCAAACAATAACCGCCACAAACTATAATACTAAAGGGAAATGTAAATGTTAAATTTTTTGACAATCAGAAATAATTGTCGATTATAATATAAATTTGAAGAATGTACTTAAAAGTTCAAAACATTATTTTTAAAAATCATAATCTTAAAAAAGTGATATTGACATTGTTTTAAGGAACCTTAGAAAATTTCCATACGTAATTTCCACAAACAGAAATACAGAAATTTAATCAAAATAAGAAAAAATGCCTCTTTCTAACTACGTATACATTTGCATCAGAAAATGCAAGAGAATAAAATAATTTAGAAATAGCAAAAACTGCATTATGTAGCTGAAACAGTACGATTTCCCTCATGACATTTGTAGCTTTCTTCTTTTGTCTTGACATTCTGGTGTGAGTAGTGACCTGTCATATAATAAATATTTCGACCTTTCCCTTTAGAGACATCACCTTCTTAAAGTATTTAAGCTTTTCTATTTCCAGTCACCCTAAAGCATAGTTTAGAAACAGAGTTGTGAGTTCTGAATTGTAAATTAATGTCAAATTTTAAAAGCACAACGGAAAAAATTGTAAAGTTTCGGATGTTAAAATGAAATTCTGCCATTTCGTAAAACCTACGTAGGATGAAAAGATATAGATGCTAACACTGAATAATGTTAAATAATTTTTGAGTAGTGAATAAACTAAAACAGATTCAAGTCAAATATGGCTTAGTTTAAGATCAGAATATATGGCTTTATTCCAAAATAATTCAGAATATTATTAAAAATATGTCATTTCTAAAATTATATCAAAATTATTCAAATGCATTCATTGATAAATATTTTTTTTTCTTTTACTTCTTCGTTATAGCTTTAGAATTTATTATTCATTCGCAAATTATACATGAATAAAAAATTGATAGGAAAAAACCTGTTTTAAATGTTAAATAAAAATTAGAACATTTTCAGTTCAGGTTAGATTAACCACAATAATAGAATTATCGTAGTTTAGTTATATCAACACCCCGTTTCAAAGCAATACCAGGGATATTTTGGGGTGGATCTCATATTTTGAGCTTAGGTCAGATGACGAGGGCGACAGCTGAGTTAGTATCTTATCTCCAAACTTTCACACCACAAAGGAGGTAGGGTGTTTGTTCCTCACTAATTAAATGCTCAACAAACCTGCTAGCAAGGCGGTTATTCGGTGGAATCGAGCCTTGCACCAGGAATCATTCTATTCAGGAGCCGAGCCCATTCCACAATGGCACATAATTATCAAAGAAGATATTAATAAAGAATTTTTATTATCTCTCATTTTAAAAGTAGCTCATATGGATAGACATTGAGATGTCATGATTATGAGGGGGGAACTGTTGAATTAATTTAAGAAATAATTCTGAAAATTCTGAAAGGAAAATGAAGTAAAGTTGAATAATTTTGCAAATAAAAATAATAACCATTTATGAGTTTTTCTCTGAAAGATAAAATTTATCAACTATCAAAATATGGAAATTATTTTGGTGTAACAAATCTGTAGTAAGTCTAATTGAAATGACTATGAAGAAGAAATTATAATTGATGGTAATTTGAATGACTCTTGTCAAAATCAAAACTTACAATATACAATTCATTGTTTTCTGTTTTATCCTAATGTTAATGGTAATCAAAACATATTTATAACTATTAAATTAATTCTCCTCTATTGTCAATTGAAATTAAATTACAACTATTTTTGGAAAGAAAATGAAAATGAAATTCTACATAGAATGTTTAAATGTAATTAAGAAGAAATAGTGTTGTTTGGGATCAAATAGTGTTGTTTAGGATCAGAATAGTCATCAGATGACTAAAATTTTAAAATTACAATGATGGAATGGATTCATAATCAATATAACAGAAATTTAAGCAAGCTGTAAATATCCTAATAAATGATGCATTTGTGCTAAGTAATGAGCTTGAATGTATCAATTGTTGAGAATTTAAATTGTAGTTTTTAATTATAAAAAAAAAAGATCGTAAAGTTTTTTATCTCATATACATTCTATATTAACTTTTTTAAACTTAAGGTATATTAATAATGAATTTAATTATGTTTAATGTCATGCAAAAACTTTTGAAATGAAATAATTTTTCTACAATTTTTATTTAAAATTTTATCAGTTCAACATTATTTTGGGAAACATCATTTCAAATATTCTTTAAAAACCCTGAGTTCAATATTTAAAACAAAACCCTATATCCGCAATCTCTTTTTATGACATCCAGGAAAAACGCATACTTAAGGCAAAGACATTTAAAAAGATTTTTGAAAAGGTTTTAATTTAGCCAAGTAAATAATAATCAAACAATGAAATTTTTACCTCCACCTTTGTTTTGCAAAACATGTAACAATTCATACAGAAAAATATGAATTTGTTAATAGAGCCTTAAGAAGAAATGATATGTCTTTCGAAATGTTTTATGTCTTGTATTATTTGCATTGAACTTATAGGATGATTATCAATCTTCATGGAAATCTGTATTTAATTTAATAAATACTGAACTTATGATAATACTGAATAGAAAGATTTTAGCGAAGAATTTTCTAGATTTTTTTTAAATAGAAAAAGAACATTTTTGTAAACATATTTAAAAATTATAATTTATTTATTCCGTCTGGATTTTTTTGGTATGTTTAGCTGCATGTGTAGTTTTGTTGATATTTGTTAATTTGTAATACCAAAAACATTTTTATTTTGAAATTTATAGAAATTGAAGGGTTAATATGTTTAATTAAGTAATTGAGTTCATTATCTAATAAAACGCTACACATTAAAACAATATAAATAATGCTAGTTTCAGAGGCACATCGAAAAGCATTAGACATATTAGTTTCAATTCAAAAATACATTAAAGGCAAAAATTTCTCACTTAAATGATTTCTCACATTTCAACTCTAAGCAAATATTGCTTTTAAAATGAAAACTAAACGAAACGTTTGTAATCTAATCATCCTTAAAGAATGATATCTAATAAAAATAAAGACTAAACTGCAGAAAGATTTAATTCCTTTGATGTTTGTTTACACAGTTAAGTTGGAACTTTTAAATCCAATAGAAATAGATTGTCTGCATGTTTTAAATTAAATAGATGTCATATTTTACTAATGACAGAAGATTTGAAAATATTGACTCATGGGTTACTTTATCGTTTATGAAATAACTTTCCATTTATGTTTTTGAAAACATTTGTCTTCCAAAGAATAACACTTTAAACATTATTTGAAACAATAAAATGCAGTGAAATTCTTCAGATTGTTTGAATTATCCTTAACATTTAATTGGCCCAAATAAATAATTCTGCTGATTATGGTTATTTTAAATATACATAAACAATTACATTGTTAATGCAAAGAAAGATTCAGGATGCAATTTCTTGAATCTGGAGAAAACTACATAGATCATTAGACAAATCAAAAAGGTTAAACTGTACTTTTATAATGGATCTTTTTGAGAAATAAAATGTTTAATACAGAAAGTACTAAACATTACATGCATACTTTTCCCTAAATAAAAAATGTCTTTTGATAACATTTAATATTCCATAATATCTTGAAATAAAGATATGGGTAATAATAAATTCTGACTTTTCAGACTATAGGTCTAAAGAAGAATGCGACAGTGGATCTTAAAGCTCAACAAGTAAGGTCAATCGATCTAGAGTTGCCAAATTCGTTGAAATGATATTTTAGCATATAACAATAAGCAATTTTGAATAATTTTCCAAAATTTTTAATTAGAATTATGTACAGACAAAATTGTGTGGAGAATTTCATACATTTTCGGGATAATTATCCTGATTATTATTACACAAAAAATTAAAATCCTTTAAATACTAAACGTTTTTAAAAACAATTTTTATTTCTATTAAATTATACAAAATATTTGTCGCCAATTTTTTCCTTACTGTTGAGAATTTAGAAAAAAGACAATTTCTTTACTAGAATTTATAAAAATGTGTTTTTCTAAATAAAAACCAACCGCTTTTAACTGTGCCATCAAATATTTAATATATGGATTTTCATTTATAGTTAAAGTTTAAAGCATGCCTTGAGAACAAGAACTTTAAAACATTACTATACCGTCAGACACAAAATTTTCACGAGAAAGGAAAGGAAAGACTTGCCCAATTCAAAATCAATGCAGTTACCAAATTTCAAGGATTTTAAAGGACACAAGAGAAATGTTTGCCAAAAATATTTTTTTATCATTTGAGATTTACGTTTAGGGAGAAGATATGGAGTTACATTTATCTGAATTTTTATACTCTGAAGGGTTTACTTAAAAATAAAAATTCAGTACGTTAACTAAAAAAATCAGTTTGTAACATTTTTATTTTATGATATAAAATAATTATGCAAAAAATAAAGCTTTATTTTGATGTATCATAATAACAGGATTATGAAATAGAATGATCAGTCATTATGAAATACTCGACATAAAGAAACTAAGTAATAGGTTTTAAAATATTATTAATACTTGAAAAACATTTTCTAATGTTTTTTGCATTCAAGTTTATTTCTTAAATTAACATAAGTGAAAACAATTTTTGAACTAATATCTCGCATGTTTTTATTAAAATAAACAACTATTTTAAACTATAACTTAGCTTCGCTGCACGAAATACCCCAAAAACTTTATTATTTCCAGAAAATTTATTGCCTTACAATGCTTGTTTTTTCTATTTATTTCTTAAATCGCTCTTATCCATAAGACATGACATTTCTGAAGATTTACTCATCCATGGATAAATAACGTTTTCTATCCTTAAGACAAAAAAGAAAATGCCATATAATTTCGACTTACAAAATGATATGAATAAATTAGATTTTTTTAAAATTCAATATGTAATCCTACATAACTCAACGCATAATCATACCACCATCAGATTATATCCAATAAAGTAATTCTGGATTTCATTTAAGAAGTATTTTTTCTTTTTCCAGAAATTACAAATGCAAAAGAAATCCATTGCTATTCCTACGATATTACTACTTGTTAATGCAACTAAAAGTAGAGCCTAAAGACCTTTCAACATTGAATACTGATACGAATTTGTAAGGTTTCTCCCCAAAAAAAGTTCTATTGCAAGGAACTCCTCCTGCTCCTTTCTGTATGGGATTGGATTGGATATGATTATGGGGTTTAGTGGTGTAAAACCCTTGCCTGATCGTATTGTCTAAAGCATATGGTTAATATATAAAGAGCGTGTTTTTATGTAAAGTTAAGTAAAACTAAAATTATTAGATAAAATTACATGGCAATATCTCTTAACATTATGAATAAGATGTAAAAAAATGGCAACAAAATTTAATCTATACTTATAATAAAGCTCAATGTGTGTGTGTGTGTGCGTGTGTGTGTGTGTGTGTTGGCGCTCTACAGGCCAGACCGTTGGACCTACAGCTACCAAATTTGGTACATGTATACCTTGGAGGTCGGGAATGTGCACCTCGGAGCCCTTTTTTCGAATTTTTAATTAGAATTTGAATTAATTAAAATTTAAGTGAAATTTCGACGTTTTTCCGCTATAACTTCCGAAAATATTATCGGATAAACATGATTTTAACATCAATTTAAAGATAAAAAAATTAGCTTTCTAATAGTATCAGTATTTTAACATTTAACTTAAGCTTCTATTTGTAATGAATTTTTAAAGAAGCATTTCAACTATATTTTTCAACAATATATTTCGGACAAAACAATAAAATTTAATCTGCAGGAGCACGTTACGAGTGGAAGGGGAAAAATTATGTTTTATCAATAGGTTGCCATCAGATAGATAAAAACTCAAATTAAAAAAATAAATAATTATTGCAAATTAAACATTTAAAAATGCAATTTTCAGCACGTGTCTGCATGAAATGAAATAAATATGAAATATGTTTTTTCTTTTTAAAAAAAGAAAATGCAAAGAATTTTTTGTGACTTTTACAATATTATTAATTAAATAAATCAGCTTTGTTTAATAATAGAAATACATCTATAAAAAAGTCTAAATGAAGTAAATAGCTGCATAGTATGTAGCACGAGTCTATAAATGCTTTAAAAAATAAATATTTAGCTTTTAATTAAAAAGAGATGAACTTGTGATATCAGTGTTTTAATGTATAACTCAAGCTTCTATTTTAAACGAATTTTTAAAGAAATATTTTAACCATGTTTTTTTGAGCACGTGACTGGATAAAATAAAATAAAACAATGCCGGAAGTTCAAATTAAAAAAAAAACTATCATCGCAGATCAAATCTAAAGAAATACAACTTTCAGCATGTGACTGGATAAAATAACATAAATATAAAATGAGATATCTTCTAAAAAAATAAATGCAAGGCAATGGATTCTATGATCGTTTGCAATAGATATATAATTAATTCCATAAATTATCTTTATTTACAGTAAACCTGGTTGAATTTAGACAGGATATGCATTGAAATCCCGACTTAATGGCACATTTCTATAATCGTTTGTAATATCTGTATCATTAATTCAATAATTTTTCCCCTTTTTCGCTTTCTTTAAAAAACATATTTAACATTTTGGCAACATCACCGAAAAAAACATTTTTAATATTTTGGAAGCATAATCGGTAAATTGTTAGAGCATTAAACTCAAAAAGTTTTTTCGAATAAAGTTACCGACTCTTTAACTACTAATAACTGAATCTTTTAACTTTAACTATTTCTTAAATTTTGGCTAATGAATATGTGATTTAATTGAAAATTTTAGAACGCATTACTCATGGCGAGCCAGCTGGCCGCCAAAGGCGGCTAGTATTAAATAAGATTGTAAAAGCCAATTGCTTTTTAACATGTAAAAAGGGTTTTGTGGGATGTTCCCCCACAAGCATTTGCTTGTCCAGTGTTAAAGTATTAAAAAAAATTTAAATGATGACGATAAAAAAAAGGTGCAGAGCCGTAAAAAAGGTGAAGAACCGTAAAAATAATTTTGCACCCTGAGCAGAATACAGATCGATCACTGAATAAAAGATGTTTACGTGTAAAATGTGCGAGACAATGCGGTGTATATAAAACGGTTTCTGTACTTATGCCTAATTAATTGCTTCTTCTCTACCTTGGCTAGAAGAAATTATTTTAGCTTCTTCAGGAATTTCGGTGGTAGATCCATTATGGCGTAAATTTATATGATTTTTTTAGAATCTTCCCTGTCTTCTCTGGAGAACTATTAAAAATCATGAGGCATTTGAGTTCAGCTCAGGTTGGCGGTGGAACGAGGAGCTCTCTCTGAGCTCTTTGATATGCTTATCATTGTTGTGATGCTTGAATTCTGCTGTTTGCTAGAAGTGCCCGTGTTATGTTTGCTTTTGTGTTGTCAGTATATCCGTCTCTTAGTGTTAATAAACGTCGTTATTTTTTATTGAGGCCTTTATGTCATTGATGTTTTGTCGCTATTAATCCGATACAGTGTATGCTGTCGAATTTATCGAATTTTTTGTAATGATGACTGTTTTAAAAAGCAATTAATAATTAATTGTAGAGAGCATTTCATTTAAATAATTTGGCACACAAAAATGAATTCATTGAAAGAAGAGTTAAAATGCAAAGATAGTCTTGCTCTTATTTATTATTGTTTTGATATTTTTCCTCTTATTTTTTATTCACTTCTTGAACACATGAACGAGGTTTAAATCATTCAAAATCATTATTACTTTTATTCTTCTTTATACTAGGCATTCAATCATGTTTCACAATCATTTTCAAGAGTAAAGTACCAATTTCTTACCATATTACATATTTTTAATTTTTAATTTCTTTATTGCTCATGGTTTCTTTCTTCCTTTCTTTTTTTAAGATTATGTTTTTTTTCTGCATGCTTTGCTTTTAGCAAATTTTAAATCTGTGTTTCAAAATTTACTACAGCATTAAATAGGATATGCTTATTACTAAAATGTTTTATATGCATCAGATTTATCTTGTATTTGTATTGCTGCTTCAAGAAGTTTTGTACGTTTTATGTCAGATTTAGACACTGCTTAAACCATTATTTCTTTTGTAAAAAGTTATTTTCAAATTAAGTTCACTTATTTCTGTTTTTTAAAAAATTAAAACGCATACTTTTTTTCAAACTATTATCTTAAATCTTCAAAATGTAATTAAAAACATTTTACATTCCTCGAATCAATTTTTACTTTTAAAGGAAAAAGAATGTATTTTCAATAAAATTACGTAATCTAAAGAATAATTAGACGCTGTATTTTGAAGAAAAGCCAAAGTAATTTTTTTATGTTTACAATATAGTTATCAGTGAGCTTTTAGATTTAAATTTAGAATAAAATCCCTATCTATGCAAGAGAGACATAACAATAAGAAATTCCCGGCGAAGAAGAAATTCTTTTCCCCTAAGCTTGAGATACTTTCTTCTATTTTAAAAGAGGTTCTGCACATAATTCACTTGAGAGGCTAGTGTTTTCTTCATTCTAATTCATGTTTCAGTTAATGCAGTACTGGTAAGTGTTGCTAATGATATGCTTACACCAGAATTCTCTCTAAAACTCTAGCTTAATTAGTGTGTGTCTTTATACACTTTTTTTATGAAAGCACAATTCAAGATTTAGTTTAAAGAAAATGTTTGTAAGGCTTATCATTTTGAAACATCTGAGAACAATGCAAATAATAAAGAAATATATGTATATATTTTAAATCTTTGGTTTAATCACATATTTCTTTAGTTTTCTGAAAATTATATTTTATTTCAGAAATGAATATTTTATATTTTCGAAGATGTATCTTATTCAAAAAAATATAATCTATAATAAAAAGGAACATTTTAAGCTCTGATTAAAAAATTTTCCTTATTCTATAAAATAAGAAAACTCGTGAATATTTTTTTCAGTTTATTTATTTGTTTTTAAATTTTAAAAATGAAGTTGGAAGTCGAAATTGAAAGGGGAAAATATTACTTTAAGAAAACTATTTCAAGAAATATTCTTTCTTAAATTACTAAAACCCTCTGACATTAAAATCATTTTTCAGGATTTATTTCTTACCAATATGTATGTTAGCATTTCCTTACACAGAATTTGCGCGCGCCTGTTTCGGTGAGCTATTTGGATATATATAGATCAAGTCGTTGAACTGCACCTTAACCGGTTCGTACGTATTCGTGATTGAAAATAAGCAACTGGAAGCGATTTTTTTGAAATATCAATTAATTAAAAATTAAGCTGAATATTGAAGTTTGTTCCACCACAAATTCGGAAACTATTGTAATGAACCTGTAATTTTCCTTCTTAGCATGAATAGTGTTTTCATAAGAGAGATTGATTTACAGTCATCTGTATTGGATGCTGCTGGATGTCGCATTAGTGATCCCAGAGCTTGGCGATGAATTTCGTGTCTTTGGCGACAAACTAGATTGGTAATTATCGTTGAACATTGAGAGTTTTCACAATCTTTTTATTTCGAACCCTGATTGATTGGTCGAGACACCTCTTGTCCCCAGGACCCGAAAACTATCAACGGTGGGCACTTTCATGTAGGGAGAATCGTGTAATCGTCTTGAATTAAGTGGTAGTAGCAGCGAATCGGTCTTTATGAATTGTATTCAGAGTCATCGAGAAGATAGCGAAGCAATGGTGGAGTGCTGACTTACTGCTTGTCGTATTCTGTCCTGCATAGTACCAGTTGTGTGAAGTAGTAAGTCGACAGCTAAAGTGAGAAGAGACAGAAGTGCGTTTTAATCGTCGGGAGAGATCACAGAGGAGAACGATGATTCCTTCTCCTGCTGATTTCTGTCTGGCCGCTTTGTGTGTTGTGGACGCTGTTACTTCTTACGGTTGTATTGCCTTCTTGTGCGCTGTTGGGTGTTTGTCTCGGCTTTAAATATGTATCGTTTTTTGCTGTTCTATCTTCGTGTAAATAGACGTCGTTATTGTTTTTCTACTAAAGGACTGTTCATTTTGTTCTCACACATAATCCCAATACAGAAGCAAACCCGATAGTGGAAATCCGTAACACTATTAATGCCGAAAAATGTTACACATTTTTTTAAAAATTAATGAATTGCATTTTTAATTATATTTATTAAAAACAGAATAAACTTTTGCTGAACTCTAGCAATTTTTTAAAAAAATATTTTTTATATATTTCCAAAAATAAATTACATTATTTACAAATTTCAGGTTGTTTTCAATGTTTTGTTAAATATTATACCACCGCATTTTCTTTCATTTTGGAAATCTTAAGATAAAACATTATATTTATTATCTGCCTAATTTATGAGATAAGTGAAAATAGAAAATTGAAAGAGTAGACAATTTGGAAATTAGATGAACCTGCTATTTATTGCTTCAAAATATCAAATTGATCCTCCAAAGCAACTCTTAAAATTTATGTCGAATATTATTCACTATCATTTGCGCATTGGCACTGAATATTGTAAAAATATACATATGTATGAATTTAATTTTTGTATTTCATACTAACCACGTTTATCGAGGAGCTGTAATGCTATTATAAACCATTGATTATATTAAATTGTTGAAAAATTGCTTAGACATAAATTCTAATATACATTCCACCGTATTGTTTGACATCAAAAATATTTTAACAATCTAACACAACTTTTTAAAAATTTATCCTAACATATTATTTTATGTGTCTTATTTAAATTCTGCTTCTTGTTACTATGGAATTTTTTAATGGATAGTATCCGATAACAATGCAACTATATTTATTAAAAGGATAAAATTGAAAAAACGTTATTAAAAATAGTTTGACAAAGTGATAACTATAAATTGAACCGAATGACATGCTAATAAAAAAACTAAATGATTGTAAAAAGCATTAAAATTATTAAAACAAGCTGATACCTAGAAAGCTATAAAAATATTATTTGCGCGCTTTTTTAAAAAATTTATTTAAATGGACATTGCGACAATCATAAACACCTCAATAACAATCTATAATAATTACTGTGGTGTATACAATCCAAAGTTCTTTGTATTTTTAATCTAAAAACGTTTTAAGAAATTTCCACCAAAAGGGTTTCAAGTATCTAGCCAAAAGGTACACGGAGAATATTTCAAGAAAAATAACTCAATAAAATGATTCATTTAATGCTTTTTAATTATTGTTTCGCTAAGTTTAAATGAAAGCTAATCTGAATTGAGAAAACCTAATGTTTTATGCCTTAATTAATAGAAATTGAAGAAATGGTCATATGACATTATTTACCTAAAATATTCTTAAACATTTTTAAAGAAAATATTTTAGTTTGAGAAATTAATTTCATAAGATATATATGAATTATTTTTTGAATTTTTAAATTATGCATGAATACGTTTCCTGTTATTTTATTTTCGGAAGTTATCGAAATAATTTGTTTTAAATTTAGATTCATTTTTAATTAATTGAAATTTTAAAATTTTATCCGAGGTGAGTTTTTTATTTCAATATTATGCTTATTCTGATTTATAAATCATTTCCTCCATTGGTTTACTACGAAAAGAGACTCACTCAATCACTCACTGTTGCATTCTTCCTCATTGTTAGTGGAAATACGTATTTTAAGTAAATAGCAACGATTAAAAGATTATATTAATGTCAAACGTTTCTATCTTTTGTGTATCATCATATTTTCCTAACAAAGAACTCGTTTTTAAATCGATCAACATTAGTAGACAATTGTTTTAATATGCCTTGGGAATAATGTCAGTCTTTTGTTGGATCAATGTTTAAACATGTGAAAAATTTCATATGGTTTACGATATGTACAATTGAACTTGTAAGCACATAAATATTAGTAAAGAGCATTAGAAGTATAATGTAGAATTCTTCTAAGTTTTTTAATTAAATTTAATGAAAGAGTTTTAGGTTTTCTTCCTTTCAGAGATAAACAAGGATATTTTTTTTTTCAGAAATATCTCTTTCTACTATTTATACCGACTATTTTAAAGCAGAAAGATTTGGTTTGTTCTTAACTAACGTAACCAGAGAAATATCTGGAGGTAAGTCAATTATTAAAAAAAAGATGTAAAAAAAAATCAAGAACTGAACGTCCTTTCTTTTTTCAGACCGATAAAAGTTTATCTCTTTTTATATATATTATCTTCTTAATTTAAATTTATGCGTTCAAATTAAAAATGAAAAGTATGATTTGTTGCTCATTTGCGAGTGTGAAATACTACGAATAAATGGAATAGGGCTGCATTGACCTGATGGTAAGGTCTCGGCTTCGCAACTGGAGGATTTCAGGTTCGAGGCTCGATTCTATCGAAGAGCCGTTGTGGGAGGATGTCTCTTGCACGTTGAATCTGTCAGGCCAAATGTCCTCCCGCTGGTGTGGTGTGGCGTGGAGAAGGGGGTTCCAGTTATGGTGTCGTTCTCATCACCTGACCGTGATTCAAGATTAAGAAGTCTATCCCAAGATGCCCCTCGCATTGCTTTAAACGAGACTTTAATATAACTAAATTAAATGAAAAATAATTTTTAAAAAAAATAGGTGTTGACTAGAATATTATCAACAAGATAATTAAAATTAGAACTTGTTGAATTTATCTTCATTGATTATAAAATGAATCTACAGAAAAGTTTCATACCAAAGAGAAAGATTCAGATTCGTTTATATAATTCTATTTTAATTCCCTTCTATCACTCGAGAAACACACACTCCTTGAATGTTTTTTAACTAAAGTTCAGCCATTAAAAAAAATAATGCTAAAAATACGAAAAAAATATTTAAAAAGTTTCATAAATTTATATGCACCATATTTCTGCTGATGTCAAGCATTTGTTTTATCTTAAGAGCAAGAATTTCAAATCTAACTGAGAAATTCTTCATTCAACATAGAGATACATTATTATTCTTCATTAAAAAGATAATTAAACATCATAGTGAGTAATAAAGCATTTTCGGGTTAATCTATAAATAAGGGTAATCTTTTAAATTTAATAAATGATGATATGAAATCTTAAATGCTTCGATAAATTCTTAATATTCAGCTTCCGAGTTGAATTGCCATTTGAAACAAGCTATAATTACTTGAATTTGATTCCAAAATATACCTTAAAAAGTGTTTAGATGTTATAATCAATTAACATTATTTCGCGTATCGTTATTCCGTATTACAAAATAGCTTAAGAATAAAAACTAATAATATAATTTCCTTTTAATTCGAAATAAAATGTTATTTTAATTATAGAGCATATATGAATGAAATATTAATTCCATGATCGAATTCCAAAATTAATTCTCCGAATTAGAATGTAGTTTATAAGATAAACTGCTCCTGGATGAATTTTATTACTTGAATGCAAATTATGTTTAATATTGCGCCTATAGTTTTATTCTTTATAACAAAGAAAATTTAAAAAGGTATATAATATAAATTCTTGTTATTTGAAATTAGTTAAAATCCAAATTTTAAAAAAGTATGTATGAAATATTAAGTCATTCACTAAACTTATAAAATTCTACTTATGTGATGGTGTACAATTTCAGATGAGCTAATTTATGTAACAAGAGGTTAAAATATACTATAAAAATGTTTATTATTTTTATACAAGTTTCTGCACAACGATTTTTTTTCAATTGGTCTTGATAATAGTATGCTGAAACTATTAATAACTGAAACATCCCAAGGGTAATTTTGCAAATGTGTTTCCTTCTTATCTCTATTCGATTAAAATGTTGATGATATGGTTGGTATTTTTTTTTCAAAATAGTTGTTACCAAAGGATATGCATTCAAAACAAAAAATAACAAAAATGAGAAATGATCCTTTTTTTTTTGAAACTTGAAACAGCTACTGCTGCATTCTAATTTGTAGTTAAGATTAATCCTGCTCTTCTAATTTTGTTTTAAAGCAGAGGTAATTTATTTCCCAGTCTTACGTAAATGTAATTTTAGCGGAGATTCTTGCTCATTTAGCTGTAATTTTATTTTTTTAACAATTAGAATGTGAATGTTTGCCGTAATCAAAAAAGGGATTGACGAATGCTAGCATGAGGAAAAATCAATTAACTTTTCTACACGGCGAAATAAAAAAGTTGTGTTTAAACTTTAATTATACGTTTAAAGATATATAACTTTAGTTTCTTGAAATAATTTAGAAATTTCCTCAGTAATTTAGAAATAAACTATTTCCTCAGTAATTTAGAAATAGAAACTTATTGTAGAATAATAATACTAGGCATTTTTTTCAACATAAACTTTTACTATACCAAAGAAACTAAAAAGAGTCTGATATTTTGATAATAGGTGTTAATATCAGCTAACACTTTAAAATATTTAAAATACTTGGTATGTCAAAATGTATTTATAAACATTTAAGAGTCCCTCATTATAAATTTTTTTCTTAATAGTGAATATCGTGGAATTGAGTATCCAAGAACAAAGTATTAAAATTGAAAGTATTGAAATAAATTTTAAAATTCTATATTTTTTTAATACTACATGCTAATTTCAAAATGTGCTGGTGTCTGCCATTTAGATAGCGTGTCTTCTCCAGTTCGGGCATGGTTGTCCTTCCGTGTTAGGTGTGTGATTGTGCCCCCCTCCCCCTTAGAAAGGAGTTTTGCAAGTGAATGAAATTCACGAAGTTGCTAAATCGTACTCCTAGTTGGTGCTACTGAAAAAACAAAGGCTTAAATCGTTGACAAATAAATGTAAGCGAGCTTTTAAAATACCATAAGTAAAAGCAACAATTTTGAAATGTATTAAATCAAAGCTGGCAAAAAAAAAAGGTTTTTGAAATTATTTTGTATCTAAAGGCATAAATTGAATAACATAAATAAATATACATGCGAGTAACATACATAAATTACTAAGACTACAAGACTATATTAACATTTAATCATATTATATTTGTAAGCTTCTCACATAAAAATAAAAATGTGATTGCTTTATCGAACTGTAAATATCTGCATTATTAAAAATATTTGTAAAATATGCATATTTCGTTTTAATATCTAAAATTATTAAACAGAATTTTGTTGGATTTTTTTTTTTTTGCCATTATAGCAAAAATTTACTTAATAAATATTTCATCATGAAGTCAAAGGATGAAGAAAAAACTTTGTTAACCATCAAACTCTCTCATTATTTCTATGCATGATTAAAGATTTACAAATGTATGTTAAAATAGATTACATATTAATAGTCATAATAGTTAAATTCCCAAAAACATCTAAAAAATTATTTTACCCATTTATTTTGCATGAAATAACAGTATAATCAAAAATACATGCAAAGATAATTCAATAAACTTTTTCTATTGCAACATTCTTAAAAAGGATAATATATATTAATTTCAATCAATACACTTTAAACTTTATTAATACGAATTTTTCTCATAATAAAAATTTACTTTATATAGGAAAACATCTTCTAAATATTCATAAAGAAATTTTCACTGACAGATTAAACATAACTTGCTATGATTTACTAGCTTATTTAACTTGGACATTTTCATTGCGCAACAAAAAGAAAAGTAAGAATCTTTTCTTGACATGAAAAAATAATTATTTCTTCTTTTCATTCGAATTGCATTTTCAAAATCCTTGGAGTGCTTCATAAAAAGTAGGAAACTAAATGTATTCTCAACATAAATAAAATACAAATATTTTGAAATAAATTTGCTTGATAAAGTTAACCGAATTTGAGGGATAAAGCAAATTATGTACTCCATTCTTGATTTTAAAAATATAATTCGCTTCACTTTCATGGTATCGATACTTATATACAGTTTTTGATCAGAAAGAATATAAAAATACAAAATATTTATAAAGAAATAAAGATAGAAAAATTCTAACAAAGTTAAATTACACTAATGGAAAAAAAAATCCCAACACCAAGAAAAAATTATTGTAAAGTAATGAAATTTTAGGAATACATTTGTCTAGGTATCATATTTAATTGATTAAAGTTTCAAGATCACAGGTAGAGACATTGGCGAGAAGAGCCATTTCAAATGTGAAATGTTGGTACATTAGTAACCGGTGTAACCGCCAGAATTTTGAATGCAAACGTGCATGCATTGTGTCGTACAGGTGTCGGATATCAGCTTGTGGGATGGAGTTCCATGCCTTTTTCACTTTGGCAGTAAATGCAGGTGTGGTTAATGCTGGTTGTGGATGACGCTGGAGATGTCGTCCAATGATGTCCCATACGTGCTTGAATGGAGAAAGATCTGGTGATCTAGCAGGCAACATGTCGACTCCCTTTAGAGCATGTTGGGTTACAACAGTGGTATGAGAGCAAGCGTTATCCTGTTGGAAAACATCCCCTTGAATGCTGTTAATGAATGGCAGCACAACAGGTTGTATCACTAGACTGACGTACAAATTTGCAGTCAGGGTGCATGGGTTAACCACGAGAGTGCTCCTTCTGTCATGCGAAATTGCTCCCGAAACCATAACTCCAGGAGTAGGCCCTGTGTGTCTAGGCCACAGACAGGTCACTAGCAGGCTTTCACCTGATCTCCTTCTAACCAATAAACGGCTATCACTGCGACCAAGGCAGAACCGGCTTTCATCAGAAAACACAACAAATCTCCATTCCGTCCTCCAATGAGCTCAAGCTTGATACCACTCATGTCGCAAACGGCAGTGGTTTGGAGTCAGTGGAATGCACTGTACAGGGCGTCTGGCTCGGAGCTGTCCTTGAAGTAACCGATTTGTAACAGTTCTTCGTGTCACTGTGGTGCCAACTGCAGCTCAAATGTCAGCTGCAGACGCAGTACGATTAACCACAGCCATACTCCGAATACGACGGTCTTCCCTCTCAATAGTACCACGTGGCCGCCCGGAACCTGGTCTTCTTGAGGCAGTACCTTCCCTTGACCACTGCCGCCAATACTCATGCACAGTGTATACATTCCTGCCAAATATTTCAGCAATATCACGGAAAGAAAACCCACCTTCTCGTAGCCCTACAACACAACCTCGTTCAAACTCAGTGAGCTGTTGATAAGGGCTTCTTCGTCTTCTCAGTGGCATCCTTGACTAACATTACCCACTACGTCAAATCTCAACTGTAAATAAGATCACGAACCTTACAACGCTTATTTGAAGCAAACCTCATTTGCATGTTTATAGTGTCGCAACTAGCGCCACACTTACGCGCGTAGTTCGAAATTTGAATCGACGTCATCTTTCAGATGTATAAACATGCCTACCAAATTTCGTTTATCTAGCACAGCTCCTTCCTAGTGTTGAATTTTTTTCCATCAGTATATTATTTTTAATATTATGATGTGGATTATTATGATGTTAAAAATCACTTCAAAATCAAGCCTATTAATTACATTTCTCCTTTAAACATAATAATTTCATTTCTAAATCTAATAATTTCTCAATCAATCATTTCATAATCTTCAACATTTCTTTTTTAATCAAATTAATTACATTTCTCAATCCTCATAATATAGGATTTTGTCATAACTTTAGATTTCTTACCATTCTGCATCAGCAGTTTGTCCACTAGAAAAGAATCTTTCGTTAAGGCAATTGCATTTTATTTCTGATTTTTTTTTCCTTTTAAATTTATCCTGGAGACACTAAATTATTTTTCAATTTATTTATTATTTTTATTGAATTTTTTTTTCATTATTTACTGTTTATTTTGTAATGTCCTGACCCTGACCGATCGAATAATTTCAGTCAATTGCTTTATTTTTATCCATAGATATATACAAAAGAATAATTTACTCTAATCTAGGTTAAAATATTTGATATTTTCATCATTTGGATGTTGATGATATTTACACAACAGTTGAAGATTGAAAGCTTATCGTGAAAAGAATTCTCTATAAATTTGGAGAAATAACTCTACAAGACACTAACATGTCGTTAGACAGCACAGCTACTAAAGAGTGGTTCATTCCCCAGTGCACAATCCAAAAAGAACCCTTCTTTTCACTTCAATAAAACCACGCATTTTGTCACTGTCCAAACTCTTTATTCTCATTTCCCATTCGTCCACTGGGGCTCTCTACCGCCCAATAGTTACTAAGCAAATTGCCCCCGTTTGTGGCTACAGTCATTGATGGGAAATGATCATCAATGCATCCTTGTAACTAATCGTTTTGGTACACGTGTTAATGATAGTCCCTTCATAAAGGGAAACATTTGGCATCCAGATGGGTTGACACTCGTATCCCTTGAAGATGCTATAAGTTTTTCCCAAAAAAAGAACTTCACGTGTGGTCCCTCAGCCAACATGACACTAGGTGATAAGAATATTCCCCGTCTGGCAATCTGGAAGCATTTAACAATAGAGGAACAGGTGATGACACAGCTGGATGGAAATACAGCTTATCATCATGAATGGGACAGGAGAACGTTAAAATATTTAGTGTAAAATGTCATGTCATTACTTAAGAAATTAATATTTTTTTAATTTAAAATTATCTGTAGATATTAAATTAACTGTTTCCTTAAAAACTATTCAGCATCTCTCTTGAAATGTATTTATATCAGAAAATAATTATGAAGTAAACATGAAATTAATTTAAATCTGCTTTTCCTGTGACTTACTACTTAATTTTATCCAGTACCAAAATTACTTAAGAACAGTTGTTTTTTCATTCAATTAGTTTGTTTTCAAAATGTTTCTTTTTTATCTTTTCCATTAACTTCCTTTTCTTAAGTCTTTAGAAGTATAGCTTTATAAAGCAACTAAGCCACAACTTTCTTTCTTTAAAATATGAATTTTTTTTTTAGTTATTTTTATTTCAAGCATTTATTTTCATTTTAGTGAACATCGGTAGAATCTCGTTTTTTCTTAATATAAGGTATTAGAGATATTTATTTTATTGTAGAAAGAAATAACAATTCCACATTAAGATGTTAATGGAAATAATTCTTTCTAACTTGTAAAAGGGTTTTACTGTTACTTAGCTCTAAGAATTATTTATATAAGTTCTTAATCTCAATATTATTTCCTTTTTTCTAAAAATGGGATTAAAATTGATTAGACTGAAGCTTAAAATGGTAAATCCTTTTATTTTGAAAGATAAGATAACTGATATTTTACAAATAATTTTAAAATGATTCAGATGATTTTAATTTGACTGAAGTAAATCAAATTTTTTTTAAAAAAATTATTTTTTGCTCTTTTTAAAACTTGGATTAATACAAAAGATTAGATAAAAATTAATTATTTGAGTAATAAATGTATTATTATCGATGACGCTAATAGCCTGTTAAATTTCCACATTTTCTCAAATATAATTGTGTCTGACGCGTTTTGTAAATTGAAATCTTCGTTATTTCTTCCCTCGATTTCGGCAAATTTGAATTGAAGATTTTTGCAATTTGAACCAAAAAAATATTAGAGCTTACAATAAAACGAGCTCAGTCATATTTATAAACTCATAGATTCTGAGTTAGCAAATTTTCTTTACTCTTTTATAAGAATAGAAGGACACATGAATATTGATATGACTTAATATGTTGTCTACTCAGGTGAACTTCAATATATTATATGTATACATATTTGCATTGTATCTACAGCAATGCAAAAATCTCATTTATAAAATATGGTAAATATAATTTTAAATGGAGAAGAATCAGGCTCTTATCTAGTAGCAGTAGTTTTGGCATAAAGCATTATGGAAGATTTTTTTGAATTTGAATGTTTTGCCAATCGCTTACAACCATTAATGGCAAATATTTTTCAACAATCATGATTGTCCCAGAAAAAAAAATCAGTCAGCTTAATGAGGTTCTTTTCTAATCGTAAATTTATGGTAAGACAAATTTTCGATTAGTATAGATAGAAGTTCCTTCAATTTTTAATTCCTCCACTTTATCATATGCGAACTGAATTCCAATTATCAGTGATATGATGGGACTTGTCCCGAAAATGATCTTGAAACCAAATTTGGAATATTAAATTTGCTGTATGAATGATATAAAGAGTATCATATATTTTAACCAATTATATAAATTAAAAAAAAATAGTTTTACTAAATGAAGAACATAAAAGTTTTTTTTTCTTTTTGCAAATTATTGCATTTATTGCTTTAATAACATATTTAATCAATTTATTCAGAAAGATATACAATGTATTTATTATTAACAAAAAAAATTGTCTATTTCTTTTCAAAATAATTTAAACTATTTGGGCGTGCATTCCTTAGACAAAGAAACATTCTATGTTATTAAATTACCATTGAATGTTATCTAATTGTTATCATAAAATTAGCTAAAAAAAATAAGGTCAGTTATTTGATTACTTCAAAAAATTTAATAGTCCTGCAACAAATTCCCTGTAATATGTACCCATCTTTAAACCTTACTTGTAATTCTTAAACATCATTAGGCTTACATCTTTATTTTATATTAATTGATAAAATTTGCTATAGTTAAAATATTGAAGTTTTATTTCGGTGTCTTTCCGTACTATGTTTACGTAATATCATGCGTTCATTTTTAAGTCATGTTGCATGAAATAAGACTATTTATGAAATTAACTCTAGCATCTAAAACTATTTTTTCTTTTTTAATGGTTACATTAGAGAAAAAATAGTAAATCCTTCTTTAAGGTCTTAAGGATTTCTTATTGCTTAAAGATACGTCATTGAAAATTTAGCTTTAAAATTTAATCATATGATGACCTCTAGCATTTATGTAATCGATTATCTTCCTTTAAAATTCCAGAGGTCGTAAGTTATCATTCTGAAAAGAAAATTCAAATACGCCTTTTTGATATACATAAGCAAATTTGAAAAATAATCACTTAATGCCCTTCATTACATAGTTGCATGATCCTGTATCAGAAATGTTGTGTTTTTTTTAAAAGAAATTTTGAAAAAGTCAGAAAAAATTCCTGCTTGAATTAAAATATCATAAAATTTGTAAAATAAATAGAAATTTATATTTTAAGGTACATACCATTCTTTCAACAAAATGCCACCAAGAAAAAAAATAAGCTCTCACAAAGAAGAAAAGAGTTGCGAATAAAACATTTAATAAATTATTCGTTTCTCTCATACGACAAATTCTATGAAATGTCTGAAATGCTACAATAACCACTTTTAAATTACTTCTGTCCTAACCGAATTAAGTCCTAATGTCTCTCAAACTGTATATGGACAGAGCTACGTTCCATCACCGAAGCTGAGGTAATTGGACATCACGTTTTTGCTAAATCTGCTATAGAGGCAATTACAAATAGTTTTTCATCCCGAATTTTTAACGTGACCCTTCTTTGATCTTAAATAAATTAAGTGTATAAATATTAAAATTAACTCCCCATGGCTATGAACAAATTCATTTAACTATCTCTAAATATTAATCTTTATTATCTCTAAGAAAATAGTTTTTATCTCTGAATCAATAACCCATGCAGTATGTAGTCTAGACACAATAACTTCGTGACTTATATAATACCTTCATAAACAGAAACACATAAATGTAATCCTTATGAATGACGAAACATTTATCAGCTTAGAGACATAAAACGTGATTTTTTATATCATGATAAATGTAAAACTTAATGTTCCAAAGTATTTATACATCTGGCCGCATGCTCACTATATTCTTCCGTCAAAATGGTAATGCCGAATATTTATCACTCCTTCAATAATCCCCTTTGCTGAATTTTTTTTTCTAATTTAAGCAAGTTTGTTCTTAAATAAATTACGAATAAGAGTAAGAAATTCTAAATTTTCTGCTTACAGAAATGTAATTGAATATTTATCTGTATAAAATTATTTTATTTCTAATAACGCAAGCATTTTCTCCTGAATTGACGACACATGCAGCCTAGATACAATAATTTTCTAACATCTTTTATGCTATATCTTTAAAATTATGGGGGTATAAATAATAACATTTATGAATGGCAAAGCATTTATCAATTTTGAAACACAAAATGTGACTTTTTTGGTATCATGATAAATGGCCAACTTAACGCTCCAATGCGAAAATACCTCTGGCCACATATTCAATATAATCTTCCATCCAAATGGTAATGCCGAATATTTATCACTCTTTCAATAATACGTATATAATCGTTTCCCTTCCAATAAAAGAAGTTTATCCTTTGCCGTGACAGATGGTCGGCACATAATGATAGGAAGCTAGTCACGCATATAAATGGAACCATTACCTAACAAAAGGAAATTAAGTACGTCGTCACTGTTAAATTTAGTGAAGAGATAAAAATTTTCGTCGAAACCGTTATTACGGTAATAATAGCAGGGGAATGACAGTCTGGAGCGTTTATTGACTTCCAGAATTTAGTTCATCTACGATCCAAGATTGTAGAATGAAGCCTTTAGCAACATTCACTCAACAACTCTGCTATTTTACGATAGAATCAATTATTAGCTTTCCATTTACGAGGCTATGTTCAGGGACATCATCGTTTCTGGTTTTGATGTTTCAATAGCTTAAGAAATGGCTATTTTGAGTGCAAAACAAATAATTTCTAATTTTCTTCAGCAGTTTATGGCGTTTTATATTTCTTTGCTTTTCCTCTGAAAGTGGGTTTTTTATAACTAAAGAAAAGACTATAGCAAGGAATGCACTAAAACTGAAAATCGTTGAAATTTGAAATTTGTTGTGGGTCTTTTCCTGGCCCGGTTAGATTAATTTTCAAGAGTATGGGGTATTTATCTTCGCTGCAAAATAAGTTTATCTGTTTCTATGTGAACGGCAGAGACTGAAACAAAAATTGTTGCCAAAATGTATTTGCACATAGTGTCAAAATTTTTATTACCGATTCGATATACTTGTGTGTATATGTGGTGTGTGCGTGTTTGATTGCGCGTACATGTGTATGCATGAGTGTTTGTGTGTGCGTGAGTATGATTACGTGTGTATGTGTGTGCAGTGTTTGTGTGAGTAAAGAAAGAGGGACATATTTATTACAGTACAAAAGGTGTAAAAAGTAGTAATAATATAACAAATATAATTAAAAATTAATAATCAATTCAATCACTAATCAGAAACTTATATAATGGTTTGAATCAGTATCTTTAATTTATAAATATTTTATGAAATGTCAAAAGGTATGTTTTTATAATTACAATTATATATTACAAATATTGAATTACGTATGGATTTTCATCTTTTTCGTTTTCTCAATTTAAATACAATTTATGCGAAATGCAAACACTCACTTATTTATATATATATAATTGAAGCATAGGCAAATATATTATGGGAAACCGGTGAATAGAAGCATGAAAATATTGTCAAATTAGAATATAATAATATAATAAGTGATTCGCAATTGATTTGTTTCTTAGAACATGCTTAATGCGTGCGTTAAGGCTTTCTTTAAAGAACAAGGAGATTAATATTAAAGACCTAGACAATAAGTAATATGAGCATTTGTATTCCTGACAATACGTTTTAAATTCAAAGTAAGAATTTTCTTTCAAACAATAAAGTATGTGTTATGTTTCAAAAGTTTTTCATTCTTTTCAATTATACATTTTTTATCAATAAAAAAGGTACTTTTATTTTTCTTTATCTATAATTAGGAACATAAGATTAATGCTTCCGTTGTTTCTTTCCCCTAATCTACTGTTTTGTGGAGTCCCAATATAAAAAAATAGAAATTTTTTTAATTCTTCTGTTTCGAAAACTAACAAATATATGCTTATCTAATTACTTAAGGTCAATACTCAAATTATGTTTCATAATAATTTTAAATTGTGGCAGATAAAAGTTGATCTAAATACTGAGATGGTCTATCTCAGATATAAATTAGATGGAATCAAAAAATTAAAATATTTGTCACCCATAAGAAAGGTAATAATGAATATTGTCGAAATGCTAATGCATTTAAACAATTCAGTAACACTCAAAAACACTGTTAGAAATAAAAAATAGCTTAATCCTTGTATGAAAAATGTTATAAGACCAAAGATAACTGAGGCCAAAAAAAAAGTGCTCAAAGAGCCTTCGGCTATCTTCTCTCTAAAACTTCATTGCATATTCTTTAATGATATTTCCATGCCGGAGAAGACCTTGTATGGCATTGGCACAATGATTAAGAACTTTGTTTGCTTGAATTTACAATTTTTACTAATTATATTGTGTCATCTTTGGAGAATCATCTCGGGTATGCGGTTAATAGAATCCGAAAATAATATTTGTATTTCAGATGCGTTTTTTACACTCAATCACAAACAAAACAATCTTCACAAAACTATACATGTAGTCACAAATTCTCCTAACAAATTTGGTATATTTATGTAATGTTTCAAAGTTATCGCTTTAACATATTTCTGAAATACCGAAAAAAAGTCAGTTCTTTGCTGTATGTGACTCAAAATTTGACAGGTGTCTACAATATTGATGTCCAGACTGTGTTCCGAATTTTATTTAACTAGTCACATTCATTTTGTAGTTGTGTTAACTCATATTCGGACAACTTGAAAAAATTTCCTTTGAATAGATTTTATTTAAGAATTGACTGAAATATTCAAATTTGGTGTAAATGCCGTGTTCTAAATTTCAACCATCTGGTTTGAATCATTTCTGGGTCCCAATTTTCACAGACAGATATTTTCTAAAAATACATTTTTTGAACTCAGGGAGCTTTTTTGAACTCAACGTGGTGAATCTGGAATTTGATTTTTAAAATTATGATTTACATATTTTATCTATATAAATAAAAATGAATGTTCGTCTGTATGTCGCTTGTGCTCAGCCATCTCGCTCATTCGATTCCCATAAAGCTTCGACTTCTTATTACTAGCAGTTACGGGATGATTATAAGAATAAGAAAATTATCTAATATGTAATTTAAATAAATAAAAATGAGTGTCTCTAATGCGCTGCCATGCCGCTCTTCCAATTCCAATTGTACTTTGTCTACTTATTATTTCCAATTAGGGATAGTTATATGCACAATACAATTGTCTATAGTATAAAAATATTTTCAGACCTATTTACCCTATCTATTAACACTGGATTATACCCCAAATAACTAGCCAAAGAGCAGATTTAGCAAATATGCTAAATTCAAGTTAGACGTTAATATTTTGGAGCTACTTTATGTAAACGCGTCTTTCGCTGAGGTATAGTGTACTAGAAAGTTTTAGGGAAACCAATCCGATAGGTTTGAAATATTAACTAAACATTTTACAAAATTCAGCATTTTTTTTTTTTTGCTGTAACTTCTGTAAATATTATAGCATAAATAAGTTTGAACCCTCTTAGATTTAAAAAAATTATCTTTTCAACAATACCAAAGATTTTATGGTATAAATATGTTTTCTATGTTAAATCAATTTTTAAAGACTTTGAGAATAATGAACGAATCACAAAATACAATAAATAGTTTATTTCATTATCATTCTGAAAGAACACCAAGTTTTACAATTCTAATTATACACAAATCTTATATACATAAATGTAAAATAGAATTATTGTGGAATAGAATAATAAAAATAGAACAAATATTATTTATGCTTTCCTTTATACATCCCTCAATTTCGATGAATGTATTCATTGCCGACAAGAACATTGGTATCATTCTTAATTAAAAAGATATTTCAAATTCCAAACGATGTTTCCAAGATTATTTCTTCTGCTGCAGCATCGTGCCGGGTACCAGCTAGTACTGTATATAAGAGATTATAAAAATGTATTAAAATCAGTATAGTATAGTATCACTATAATATACCCAAAAAGTCTCGCTTGCTTCATTACTTTATTCTTAAATGAAGCGAAGTATCGTTTCTTGAAATATTTTCTATATGATATATGAAATTTTAAAAAAAATCATTTATTATTGAAAATTTCGCAAATAATGAATAGAAACTCCAATAAAATACCTGTGTACTCAAGTAAATTTAGTTTCAACTGATGAATAAGCTAATATGTGTTTCCACATGAATAGATGCATATTTTCCTTCCAAATACATAAGATGTTCCAAGTCATATTTATCTTTATAATAACTTAGATAAATTTATTATTTTATTAATTAGAGTGTAATTTATAACTAGAAATATTTTACTGTCGAATTAATTAGCCTTAGAAAATATTTCTTACAACATTCTTTTCCTACCGTTTCAGACTAAAAACATATCTATATAGAACTTTACAGACTTTCGTATTCTCGCTTATTTAAATTCATAATTAGGCTTTGAGTTTGATATTTAAGTATCACATTCCACTACGAAAGTAAATCTAAGTTAAAGTCTTGAGATTTAAAATATAATGTTTTTTAAAGATAAAAATGATGTGTCTACAGTAAATCATTTTAAGACTCTTGTATCAATAATACTAAATTAGTCATATCTTGATAGAACAAATAATGAAATATGCAGTTGCTTGTTTTCATCAAAATAGGCCGCTGATTGATATTCTTCTAGGATAAATGTTAAACGAGAGGGAAATTGTTGACTATACGAAAGTCAACAATTATTATATATAACTGATGAGCAAAGAACAAGAAAATATCAAAATAAGACCCAAAACAAGGTGGAAACTTCATGCGTGAATATCAGTATTAGACATCATACAAACAAAACAATAGATGTATAAATAATTTTCCATAACAGATTGTATATATATGCATGCGATTACATTAATAAACTTTAATTACACAATATGTTTTTGTTTTTATTGTGTTAGCATTTACAGCAAATCAAATGATGGAAGCTGAAAACTATTATTATCTTTTGTATTATTATCTTTTAAGCAAAATTAATTATTGTGTCTGAAAGTTCCTTATTAATCACGAAATAATAATAACACGTTAAATAACATTATTTTGTCTTTAAAAGGGTTGGTAACTTTTGCTAATGGGGGAAAGTAAGGGACAGTTTAAAATAAAGAAAAATAACCAAATTTTTTCAAATAAATATATTTAAATTAATTCAACTCAATAATAATAATTTAAAATTAATGTAAATTTAAATTTTGAATATTAAATCAGCTCGGATGCTTGTAAAACTTTGTGATACAGACATTAAGTAATTAATTGTTGGTGTTTAATCATCCGAAAATTGAATGAAAATTGCTATTTTTTGTCATATATTTATGGGTAATTAATCGATAAAACTAATAATGATTTGATATTAATGACAGTATAGCAGAGATTAAATTGATTTTCATTAATTATTAATACTGTACTTAAAAAACTGCTGAAAAAAGTTCATAAATTTTTTTCGCTAAATCAAAAAAAAATGAAGCAATGGTTATTTAATTTTTATCTATCAATTTCATTCATTTTTAAGCCTTTAAACTAGAGTTTTTTTTATTAAAATATCAATAAGAAAGCAGTGAAAGGTATCTCCTCAAAAAATTATGAATTCTTACAAATAAAGATACTAACTCCATACCACTCCAGCATAAAATATGAACTTTAGGTAAGATCTCGAGTTCCCTAGTATTGTACTAGTGAACGATAGTCAGATTTTTTTATCTTTGGCGTAAATTTAGCAATTTTAATGAATTCATTGGATTTTTTGGCGATTTTTTTGTTTATTTTTCTTTGACATACAGGTTGCAATAATAGAAAATAAATTTGAACTTTAAACAATAAATATACAAAATCGTATTATTGTTTGTTTTTTATAACAGACCGCAACCCATTTTAAAAAATTGAAGTACAATTATAATATTAAAAAAACACATACCAAATTTCATTATTTGAGTAATCGCTTCTTGAATTATAGCATTTATATAATTGTGGAATTAAAGAAACAAAAATAGATGATGAATCCTTTGAAGAATTTAGTTCTGAATTTTAATAATACCAACTTTTTAGATGCTAAATCTCGGCATCAAATTTCATATATCAGGATATCACAGTTTGATAATTATAAAACTAGGAACACGACAAATTAGTCTCAAACACTTTCTTAAAACAATAATTATCATTCTAACTTATATTCAGATATACTCACAAACTTTCTGCGAATAAGTTTCATTAAAAATCCATTAAATTTAATTTCATTAATTTCATTAAATTTAATTACTGCGTATTTAGTTATTAATATACAATAACAAATTTCATTTATTTAGAGCAAGGAAAATTAAAAATTTTCATACATATATAAAGAAACAAATATGTTTTCAGAACTCAGAGAGGTCAGAAATGAGGAAACATCAAAATACAGATTTGGAATTTTTCTAAAAACTATAAAACTCACAATACCTTGTATGAGATAAAATAAAACAAGTAGGCAAAATTAGAGATATCAATCCAACACATAGATTTGACGTTTCAATTATTAGAATAAAATCGTTTTTATGCAATGAATATAATAATAGATATTTAATTTGGATTGCAAAAGTTTCCAGGAAATTTTGATTTATGAAATAATAAAAAAAGTACTCTTTTGGAAAATATCGTAGACTTTAGTAAGAATTATCAAGGGGGTAATAATGAATGAAACAGTATGTACAATCTCTTTATTTACATGTAGTAAAATATTCACTCAATATTAACATTTAAACAAAATTATTCCACACCCAAACTGAACAATTTATGATGCTTTAAATGTTATTATTTTTAACAGTCTTCGTTAATTTCAAAAGCTAGCCCCAAGGTAATTCAAAATACAACAATTAGCTCTTGTTCTGGGAACTACTGAATAGTGAAGATGAAAAAAAAATCGTAATAACGGGCCCTTGCAGAGTGCTTTTTAAAATTTAAAATAATAATATGAAAGAACATTTTTCTAAATATTACTACTGCTAAAGGAAGGTTGTATAAAAGTCTTTTACAAAATACTCCTTAATAATTTCATGCCACTAATGTTGCGCAAAATTGAATTTTTTGGTCTCAAATAATATAAAATACTCTAATTACTAAGTAACATAAAATATTTTTTCCAACCATATGGATTTATATTTCTAATAGTTCAGAAATTAGAAGAATGGACAACCTATGTAGATAATTACATGCATTCTTTAAATACTTTTTTCTCCGATGTCGTAATATATATACAGCAGATAAAAATAACAATTCTTGAATGCTTCTGGAATGGAAAATATAACTCAAGATTTATGTGAATAAATATTTGAAAGAAGTACCAATCTTTTGCTTTTATTTTGCCTTCCACTAAGAAAGTAATTCTTCGTCGTCTATTATCATACATAAATTCAGCTATAAATTACTATCATTACACATCTCGTAAGTTATTGCAACTTAAAATTACGAAATGTGTTGGAAACCAACACAGTGCAAAATATACTGGCTCATAAATATGTCAATATAAGATATTTTTGGTCACAGGGTGGAATGTTTATCTGAAGCGTCCATTAATTTCTTTAGCAACCGGCTAGAAACAATGTAACAAATAGGGTTTTATATCATTTCCGTTTTTCGTGATGAAGTAAAGAACCTTATTTAATTTATAAATTTGAAAGCAAAAAAGAGGAATTTGTGAGTTGTATGAATCTTTATTTCATAATATTTCATCGAAATAGATCTTAAAATGTATGGTATTTGCAATATTTTTAAAAACAGTATTGCATGTATATTTTTAAGGTGTTATTAAAAGCAAGTGTATTTAAAATTTATAAAAGTATATTTCCTTTTTCAAGGCCATATATTTCTCAAAGGTAAGAAAGTTTTCCCAGAAAATGTTAATAATTAAGATCAATAAAACATTTAGATGCATAATAATTATTTTAAGATTTTTGCGAAGTAGATCAAATAATTTTTATGCCCGTGATTGTAGAATAAAATAATAACACGATAATTATTTGTTTTGAGATTTTTTCAGAATAATCTCCTATGTATTAATTGAATGTGTCACTATGATCTAATTATTATTTAAATACTTCTACCAATTCCCTTTTCTTATTTCAGAAATACAAGCATCGAAATTTCTTGTATGTTTAAAGTATCATCAAGCCAATATTATTCCTACATAATTTTATATATTGTAATTTCTTGATCATGAATCCTTAAAAATATATCTTACATATCTATTTGTGACAGATGATCAGGTATTATTGCAATCATAATTTTATCCAGTTCTGTTACTCTATACATTATTCTTCCAAAGAAAACTTATAATTTCTTGATAACATTAATAATGTAACTTTATGGGCAATTTATCATCAAATGAGTAATGTCTTTTTCGGTAGTGAAATTAATTTTCTTATTAGTCACGCAAATATTGCAGTTTTTATACAAAGTATTTTTTCCGTAGCTTTCAAAAACAGAAAGATAAAAATTATAAGTTTAAATGTTTAATAAAACAATTAAAACGACATAAATGTTATAGTGACAATGAAATTCTAATCCTTTACATACAAAGTGGCGGTCAAATACATTTTTAAAAATTACACAAAACCAAGCGGCTTTCTGGAAATTCAGAAAATTTAGATATTTACTAATTAAATATTATAGAAATAACAAATTTTGTAAGTAAAAAAGAGTGAGAGCTTTTAGATAATGATATTGAAAATTGTCATCAAACAAACATCGAAATCTTCTGTTAACTATCATTTTAAAATAATATAGTAAAAAATCATGTCAATCCTCCGAAGAACATTTGTGCAAATTTTGGTAGCTCTAGGTCAAATGATCAGCACTGAAACAAGAAACCATTATACTAATACTAACATTATTCTTTATTATTAGTAATGATTCCTGATAATGCCATTATTTTATTTTCAAACGATGTAGCAAGTTTAATTAGCATTAATATTTGTGTGTATTTTTTTCTAAATTTTCAAAGTTAGGAACAAGTTTTCAGCAATGAACATACAAGAATATAAATTGGGTATAAATAGAAATTTTAATAAAATACAAATTGTATTCTTTGACAAAAATACCGTTTTATGTAGTAATTTAAATAGCTGAATTAAAGATATTTTCTGTCAAGTTTAAATTTTTAAAGGATTAATAGAGAATTTGCTCATTGCTTTTGGAGGCAGTGGTGGTAAGGTCTCGAGTCTGATGCACCTTAAATGCGTCGGGGCTAAACGTCCTCCCGCTGTTGTGGTTGGGAAGTTTGGAAAGGGGCCTGCTCTACTTTCGTCCTCCTCATCTGATTATCGTTAAAAATTATGAGAACCGTCCCAGAATAGTCCTAGGGAGGCTTCAAAATGAGATGTTTATACAATTAAACAAAACTACAAAATCATTACTTTGATACATTAAAAACTAGCATGATTGCATGTATAAGAAAGTTTCAAAAGTTACAATTTCCCTGAAACTCTAATTAATTATACAATGCCTTTATTTTAACGAAATGTTTCAGAAAATTATTTTTGATATCCTTTCAAAGATAATATGATTTCGTATTTAATGAAGTATTTGATATTTATGTAAAAATAAATTATATTTTATGTAATAATTTGCTCAAAATTTCCAGATATATTTAAATTTGCGACTAACGTCTTAAAAATATTTTTGAAATTAAAAATTGTAAAAATGTATATTGTCATCAAATGTATGTTTAAATTTTAATAACTTTAAATTTCATGCAGATAATGAACCCATGGGATTAGCTATTGTTCAAACTTACCTAAAAATATATTTCATCCTTTATATTCCTTCTGCTTCTGTGTAAAACATGTGATTTGAAAGTAATTTAAGGCTTTAGTAAGATTTAAAAAAAAATTAACCTCAGCTACAATTTGTTGAAGAAAATGGAAAAAAAATTTTGCCTGGGAAATTTACGGTCGTTGCAGTGATTGCTTTTTTGTCATAGCTGAACTCTTTCTGTTCCGCAGTCCATAAAACATGTCATTTCACAAGATTTACTGCTCTGCTTGGGATGGTCATAGCTAGCAGACGATGAAAAAGTTAAAATGTGACAGTATATCGATTGCTCAATACTTATGGAAATAGATGAAATTTTTTTTTTTCGTAATTTCATGGATAAACAAATTGTTGCTGTACCCAATAAATATTAAAATTATGGAAAAAAGTAATAATTTTATTTCATATCAATAACCTTTGATGACTCGAGTAGTTCACCGAGAATATTGTCTTTTTAATGGCCTTTAAATCGTTTAGACATTACTTCAGACACAAGATTCGGTCTAATTATCAATCACTGTAATCATGTTGATTTACATTGATTCTATTCATTGAGTTCATGAATCTTGCTAATGGAGACCAAGTCTATGATATCACAGTGCAATTGAAAACATAAATGCCTGGTTCGTCTATTTTCTAAATTACACCATATTGTAATTACATAAATTACACCATTTTCTAAATTACACATTTTTATTTCTCTTGTAAACTACATAGATATTAATTTAAATCTTTTTCCTTAAAAAGTAAAAGTAAATCAAGAGATTAAATTTATATCAAATTATGGAAACTTTTTGAATTTCCGAGATGTAAAATAATCTATTATAAAAAAATGGAGTAAAAAAACGTAAATAAATGTTGAAATTCATGGAAAATGTCTATGGCTATTGATTTTATATCATTAAAAAGACAATTCTTTTAAGTTATAAATCAGTGTAAAATTCATTTTTGTTCAATTATACTATTGGAAGATATTTAAAAAAATTTGAATTAGAAATTCAACTTAGTGTAAGTAAACTAAACTTCTGATTTCAAAAAAGTAGTTCTGGGATCTATACTGCTACATTCCAAGATATATATGTATAGATGTTCCGAATTTGTTAAACGTACAGTATAACTTTTAGACAGCCAACATTCACACATAAACAGAACGATACACATTTTCATCTTTATCTTTAGTAGATGTATACTAACATTTCTATTCGTATTATAAGAAAATATATTTATATACTTCCTTTATCACTTTACACGCTTACTTTCTTTAACTAGAACTAAAAAAAATTAGCTATGCATACAATTTAAACGTTGGAAATGACATAATTCTTTTAAAATTTAATTAACGGAACGACATTTTAACGCTTGTTCATCATAATCTATAATACGTTATTTCAAAAACGATTTTTTATCATTTTAAAACTTTATTCGTCACATTAATATTATTTCAATTCGATTTCCCTAGGAATTTAACAATATTTTTTGGGTCTATTTTAGACATTTCTGTGATAACAATTTCTGGTTGAAAATGCGAAACAGTTCCATAAAATATTTAAGTACCTTAATTTATTTCCTTATGAAAAACAAATAATTTTTATTAATGAAATTAGTATTAGAAATATGCAAGGAAAATAACAGAATCACAAAGACAGAAAATGATTACCGGATAATTTATTTTCCCAATGGCACCATGATTATTTGGAATTTGACTGGATTTAAAAAAAATCAATACTATTATAACATAAAATGATCATAATTAAAACACGTGTACTCTGAGCCCCTTATACTGCAAACTGCTCATTGTAAAGTTGTTGAATATTCTATTCTAGACATGGGGAAACGTATTATCTGAAAAAAAGGTCCGTGAAGAGCTAACAAACTATAATATTTCAAAATATTACATCAATCCATTTTTTTATTATTTATTTGTTTAACATTTTATTTTTATCTATTTTTAGAACTTTTAGTAATCCTGACTCAGGAAGCGATCTATAAAACGTTTGAGACAGATAAGGATTTTAAAAAAGGATTGCAGAATTTATATTGACTATGCATTTCAATGTTTCATATTGAAAATACGATTAATCCATGCCTTAAGGACTCATCGAGTGTTAAGAATTCTCGTCGGTATTTTCTTTTTTTTTTTTTTTGATTACAGAGTATTACTCGTATTCAACAACTGGAAATCTATTAACATTTAGTTTTTAATACCAAATTGTCTCTATTCTTCTCATTTTTTTTTGGATTGCACTGAAAATAGTTTTAACTCTTAAAATATACAGGGTGGCCATAATTAAACCGACAATGCTCAAAGTGTTCTGTAGCTCGATTTATTTGAGAGAATGACGCCACGTTTTGTAGGAAGATTAAACAAGAAGGGAGGCGCAAGATTCGCAAAAAAATAAAAATCCAAAAGTCACCGCTAGGGGAATGTGCGTCGCTGTGTAATAGAAAATAGAGTGTTAACAAATGCAAATCAATACGGAAATAAAATTACCTTTTATTTCCGTACCTTACCCTGTACTTTATATAAACTTGTTTTGCAAAATTAACATTAATAGTGGTTGTAAGTGGCTTTTTAAAAAAGTATAGCTTTTTAAAATTTGATTTAAATATTTATTTGAATATAATGTCTTTTTTAAAATAAAATTTGGTAAATAGACCTTCACTTAAGTTTTAATTTTTATTCTTGCAAACTTGAAAATAATGATATTACTTTTAGCAAATCTGTATTAAATCTTTCAACCATACTTTTAAGACGTTTATTTTCATCAGTTTAGTTCGATATCAAAGGTCAAAACGTGAAAATGGCTTATCTTTAATACAAATAAGTACTTAGTATAATCTAAAACAAACTGCTACAGAGTATTTTCAATTAAGAAAAGGAACTTTTAGTGTCAGCAATTTAATGAACGTGGATTTTTAGATTTAAATGTAGAATAAGCTCAAGATCTAACAAAAATGTCTTTTAAAAGAAATATTTTTCTTAAGAGACATTTCTTTCTTTGCAAGAGGGACTGCCTATTTTTCATCTGGAAATATATTTTTTTTCCGTATGCTAATTCACGCTTCCAAGTAACGCACATTTAGAAGTTGCTGTTAATGATATACTTACGGAATTATTCTTTAAAAATGTCCCTTAATTAGTGTGTATCTCTACATACTTTTTATCAAGGGGGAATAAAAGTTGCAGTTTAAAAGGAATGTTTGCAAAGGTGTATCTTTTTAAAAGGCAGAGAAAGAAGTTCATGTTGTTATCGATTTTAGCGAATGAAATATCTATCTAAAAATATACTTCTTAGTTTTAACTATTTGCTGAACTATTTTTTTCTAAAAACTATACTTTTTTATTTTACCTATTTATTAAACTGTTTTAGTCTAAAACTATACTTATATTTTAATTGTTTATACGCTATTTTAATCTAAAGCTATGTTTTTTCTGTTTCCTGTTTATTTACTTTAGTCTAGCTGTATACTAAATACATTTTAAGCAAACTTTGATAATTTAATTATATTTATTTCATTGTTAAGAATTCAAAACAAGTCATTAATAAGACAAGCACAAGAAAAGGTCAAATATTTTTCATTATTATTAGGTAATTTAACTAATCTAAGTACCTATGTTAAAAAGAGTGTAAGAATTAACGGAATATTTGAACTTGCCACCATTCTCTCAGTAATTTTGTTAGCAACCCTCTGAAAAAACATGTGACTGTTGATATTTTGTTACTAAAAATTGAATATTGCATGTTTAATAATGTTAATGAAACAATATATAAACATGTTTATATTATTGGACCATTTTTCAAAAATAATGAATGTTTGGCTGCCACAGTCCAAAAATTTCCTAGTACTCTCCTAGATAGTTAGTTAACAGCACTGGATTTTTTAATAAGGTTATTTGAACTTATAGATTTAACCAATAACTCCGCAAACACGCGTGCAGTAAAGAAGGGAATTTAAAGCTACATCAAAAACATTCAGCTCCATTTATGAAAAATCGTCATAGAAAATTTCAACAAACGAATGTATTGTGCCTGTAAAACCATGGAAGCAACTTTTCCAATTATTATTTCATGCATAGCCCTATCCAGTGTACTTTGCGACTCAACATAAATATACTAATTTAAAGAACAAATGTGTTTTTTTTTTAATTCAGAGAGATTGCGTTATTTCATTTTTACGAATCCTAAACTATCAGTTTTTAAAAAGCCTGGTTTTTCAACAATCTTACCAACATTTTAATGACAAATGGTGGCAAATTCAAATAGTTTGTTAGTTTTGAGACATCTTATTTTGCATCCATTTCTCTTTTGATGCAATTCATTAAATATTTTATGAGTCAAAGATTCAATTCATATTTTACCTTAAAGGATCACAATGTAAAGTTAAATAATAGTATATGAAGGGTGTTGATGAAAGGTGTTACATCACTATTACCATTACAAATCAATCATTATCATTAAATTTTATATTTCAAAAATTATAAGATTCATGTTTTCTTCTTAATCGAGAAATTTGGATAAAAAATACAAAATGCATTTTTCCTACTATTAAGTATTGTGATTAATGTGCTGACAACCAAATATAATATGCTGGGGCTGTTCTCATTCAAATCTAATTTGAAATGATACATCTACGGTAACAAGTCATAACAATTTCATAAAGGAAACCACATTTAAGAGAAGATTGCCATTTTACATTTATTTATTTCTAACATGTCGACAGAATTTGTTTCAAAGGAGCACAAAATGCATAAAACTTTTCTACTAAATGAGAAAGGATATTTTACTTCAAATTAGAATGAAGTTTAATTCCCGAATCAGTTTCTAATCCTTGAATCTGAAACCTTAACATCAAGAAAACTAATTTACCATTTTAAAACGAGTTTCTGTATATTGTAGAATCTTCCTATTACTCTTGATGATAGTATGTTGAAACTATAAATCACTGAAAGCATCCCAGGGGCAATTTAGCAAATGTGTTTCATTCTTATCTCAATTCGATTAAAATGTGTGTGATACTTTTTAAAAAAAATAGTTTTATCAACAGTTATATGTCGAGAAGCAGAAAATTGCAAAAGCAAATGGTGTAACTATTTTCATTTTTTTAATTCTGGGACAAAGAACTGCTACTGCCTCTACTCTAATTTGTTGTGAAGATTAATTCTGCTTTTCCAATTTTATTTTAAGGCGAAAGCAATTTATTTTGCAGCCTTACGGAAATGTTATTTCCCAGAGATTCTTGTTACATTTAGCTGATTTTTTTTGTTCCTATGGATAATTACAATGGGAATGTAAGCTATAATTAAAAAAAGGAATGATGGATGCTAGCAAAGGCTAAAATTAATTAACCTTTAGACTCAGTGAGTTAAAAAGCAACAGTTGAATGTGAATTTAAATCAGAGATCAGAAAGACTTGCAATTTATCTTATAATATCAGGTGTAAAAATATCAAACCAGGTGTTTCTTTAATCATATATCTAGAAATTTATGAGTTTATTTATTTTTGCAGCCTTATTTAAACCTTATTATGAAATTTAATTTTGAAATTGAAACGCATGATAATCTAATAGTTACATTATAATGTCATTTTCAAAGAATTTCCATTAATACTAGATTAATTTGAGATTATTCTTGTATTTTATATAGTTCTTTCAATTCCGCTTATTAAACATTCAATTCATCAATTATTTCTACTCCGTCCTATTCAAAATATGATAAACATATATTCGATAAAATGAAACTGTTTTGAAATTTTGTAGAATAACTCATTTCACTTTCAATTTTAATTTTCAGCATAAGCTGTTTTGTGAGCAAGGTAAAAGCCCCATATATTCTAAATACATCCTTATGGATGGTTATTCATGCGCCAAATTACATGAAACAAAATTTGAGTAATGAAAAATAAATGCAATTTCGGAATATTTTTTTTTATTTCGAATAAACAAATTATACGTACTTTAACTAAGATATCGAAATCAAAACATTACAAAGAAATCTTACTTAAATTGATTGAAATTTTAACAATGGAAATGGTATAAACGACAGATAACAGGTTTCTAAATTATTAATTTACATAATAAAAATTAATAATGGCTATAAACATTTAAATATTTAAAATATTTCTTATTATTGTTCTAAAAATTTTGCGACTCCTTTTATTGTGTACTTTTTCGAATTTTCATAAAAAATTCGACTTTTTTTAGTAAAGCTCTTTAAAAAATCCCTCCACAAGTAGGTAAATTATGTAAATGATATCAGCTTATGATTTTGCTTAAAGTAAATTACATTCAAATTTCCACATTCAATAAAAGACTTAAAATGGTAATACACATGTTGATACAAATGAATTATAAAGTAAATTTTAATTTTCTTAGCATCTTCCTTTTAATATTTGGGTATTGCATAGATGATATGTAAAGTTATGTCAAAGCAGATATAATATGAATACTTTATGTTACTTTACGAGATACTTTATGAAAAGCTATTCTCAATTGGAAAGTAGATGATAATTAAAGGAATATATAAATAATAATGCTTGAGAAAAATAATCATCAGAATTGAATATATTATAGTAAGGATAATTATTTCATTTATGATGGATTAATTCCATTCATATAGATTTGCACTGATTCTCCTTCCTTAATCTGCTTACCTTCTATATCTAATTAATATTTTTATCATTAAAAATTTTAAAGAATCCAATTAATTGAATATTCATAGTATGGTAGGAAGTATGGAAGAAAGAATGGCAGCTAAAATCATCGCTGTATATTACCAAGAAATCAGAACATTATCTATGTTTAAGATATAGGAAATTTCTAGTATCTACTTCCATTTTAACATTGGATAGAAGTTTTTACTTGATTTCTCAGAGACATTTCTCATTTTTCCTTCAAGTACACTATACCAGTACACTCGGCTCTTTTGATGTAAAGTTGCGTCTCTCCACTTCTATACGAAAAATCAATGAATTATTATCAATATTCTTTAAAATACAGATATGTATGCAATTGTATGAAAGTTGTTATTAATTGTTATTCATAAAAATCAATACTAAAAAATACATGCAGTTTCAATCGACATAAAATAGTAGTGATAAATTTCCCTTTTAGACAAAAACTCACTTAAAATTGTACGGATTTTATCTTTAAAAGGCTTATTCAAAATAGTTTCTTATGAAAATAAACATAGTTTTCACTAATAAAAAATTCTTTTCCAGAAAAGGTTTCTTATTTTCGTTATCTTTGTGAGACATTGATTAAGTGCTAAAATTTGTATATACTTTGAACACTTATTAAATTAATTAGTATTTCTCAGACATAATGATTACTTCTCTTACATATAACAACAAATTCATTTAATTTTGGATTACCATAATAATATAGAACCTTTTTTTTTTTCATAAACCTACAACTTTTCTAAGTAAAGATGAGTAAGATGTACTTTTAAAGTATAAGGAAATAATAAAAGCATTGATGATTATTGGGAGAGTTTAAGAAATTTTCCTTAAAAATTAGTTATTATCCTCAAAATATAATCAGTGTAGAGTAATAATTACTGCTAAAGGATTCTAATTCTTTCTTTTAAAAATTAATTCATTGTTTTTCTGTTAATAAATTGACGATTACTATCTTATTTAATTACGCTGTATATGAAAAAACTCGATTTTTAAATAAAATTATAATCATATGTGAAAGTGTAAATAAATGACATTGCATTTCAGATAATTTTTAGTTGACCTTGTGACAAATAACTTTATGAGCTCTGCAAGTTAAATCTGTAATGTTGGCAATAAAAAGGAGTTAATATATATCGGCGTTAAAAAGATATGAGATATACATTATTTTTCACATGAATATCAATTATTTATCATTTCACTCTTATCTCATAAAATGTACACTATTACAGTTTGTATTTATACTATTTCATAAAAATAACTATGAGCATGTTTATATTATACGTTTTGTTCTAATTTAAATTTGAAAGAAATTTAACATATTTAGTTGACATAGAATTCCGGGTACACTTCCTTAAATAAAAGCGAAAGTATTTTATTAGCATTGTTTTGAGACACACGCACATATCTATATATAATCAATTTTATGTGTTTACAATAAATTCATAAATACACAAAATAGACAAGAAATACCACACAATGAAACTACAAAAATCAAATTTTGAATCAAATTCAAAATTGTATAATAAAGATGCTAATCACGTAATACATAATAATGAATATCTAATCACGTAATAATGAATATCTAAATATTCATTAATCCACAAAGCAAAAGTTGAAAGACATGAATGTTTGTATAAATCAAAAATAAAATGTCTAATGTATTACAGAGAAAAAAAAATAAAAGTTTAATTAAATAAATTCATTGTTGGAAAAGCATAATAATAATTTTTTCTTATAAATAAATGCTTTAACTGTTTTATTATAATTAAGACTCACTCCTAACGATTAATAATAATATTAAAAAAATATAAATTTAATCATTTCTGAATATAGAAAAAACAGAAAAATGAACCATTTCTATTCAAATCAGAAATACTTCAAAGAAAATAGTAAATATATTTATATCGATTATTTTAAAGCTTGATTATAATAAAGAAAGTACTTTCTGAAAACAAACACAGGCAAAAGGGAAATGGCAGGATTATTGTTGTATAATATTATTTTGCTGTTTCAAATTTTGCATTTTTTTAGACTAGCTTCCATCTCTATCCCTAGGCTGTTTATCTCAAAAGTCTAATGCTCACATGCTTGCTATTCTTACTTTTTAAATATTTTTTATTCATTTCTGTATTTATTTTGAGATAGCACCCACAGTGTTTTGCGTATTTTCTTTAATATAAGTGAGTTTAAGATTTATTTGTGCGAATTCTACTTATACAGCATTTTTAATACCATTTTAAGTAAAAAAAAATAAAGAGTTTAGAATTTAATGGTTGGCAATGAAGTTAGGATAAACAAATGATGATGACTAATTTGCAAGATGGAATGGAAAACCAGGCTCATATTTTAGAAATACGTCGTAATTCCGTCTTCCGTCTTTTCACATACGTCTTTGATTGTTTTAGTACGTCGTAATCACCTTGCCTCTTTCAGATATGAACTGAACTTTTCTCATGCTTTCTCCACCAGAGGGCCGTTTAATGGCGGAAAGTGATATTCCTGGCACCTTAATCTCGGCCCTCCTGGAATCGGCTGGTCCTCCAGATGACACTGCAATGCAAACAAAACAACAAAAAGAGAAAAAAACACAGTAGGGAACAATAATTACAAAGTTCTAAAAAAGCGAAAAGTTCATGATACCAGAATTCTGACATCGTGTTCCTGGGTTTCAAGTATTCAGCACGTGTTGTTGTGAAATTGGGTTCATCGTGGTTTCCTTCTTTGATAACGTCGTAGGTGTTTCCTCCTTTTGCTCTCTGTAGGGTTCTAAATACTTCGGATAAAGTTTCAGGTGTGGCCCAAACTGAGTTCTTTTGATGGCAATAAGATCTCCACCTCTGTACGGCTTTGGTTCTAGTCCTCTTAGATTGTACGTCTTTCGGTTTTCTTCTTGAACCTTGAAGATTTGCTGCTTTACATGCTTTCTCGGTTCATCTCTTTGAGCTTCAAAATTGGCCTGAAATTTAGCTTCGACCATTTCTTTGAGCTTGTTTAAGCCTCCAGTATTCATCTTGGTATCAAAAAGCAATTCGAAAGGTGTGGTGTCGGTACTTCGTTGATAGGTTGAATTTATCGTTTGCTGTTATCCAATTGTGAACTTATTCCACTTGTTAGGATTTTCCACTGATAATTTTGAAAGATTCGATATGATGGTATGATGTATCCGTTCAATCTGTCCGTTTGCTCTTGGCTGGCCAGTTATGATTAAATGATGTTTTGTTTTTTCTTTGGCACAATGATCGGCAAATTGATCACTAGAGGATTCACTCTTTCGGAGATTATTTAGGAAGGGCTTCCAAACACAGCTTTTTGAGTTTCCAAGTTTGCTATTACCTCAGCTGATGTTGTGCTTTTTGTAGGATAAATCCAAACAAACTTTGGAAAAGCGTCAATGATAGCCAAAACATGTTTATAATTTTTATGTGTACTTTTCAAAGGCCCTAGATTGTCAATATGATAGGTATGTAACGGCGTGTCTCCTTCATGTAACGGGTGTAGAAGAACATCTTTCTGATTTATCAGGATACAACGTACACAATTAGATACAATATTCTCTATTTTCTGTCTAAGTTTAGAAGTGTAATAATAGTCTTGAAGGTACTTATCAGTATACTTAACTCCGGTATTCCCTTTTTCATCAGCAATTTTTAATTTCGGTTTGCATACTGTTAGGTACGAATATCAATTCTTTACTCTCAGTAAATTTATACAAAATTCCATTTCGGTCGCAATAGTCTTAGTAAGCAGAAATTTTTAATAATTCTTTTATTGCTTTTATTTGATTGCCATTACCTTGGACTGATTTTAATCTTGCTAAGATGTTGTCAAATGAGATACAAAATACATTTAGGGGCGATCTGCTCAGACCATCAACATGAGCTATTCGTATACCGGAACGAAATTCCATGACATAATCGAAATCTTCCAGCAATAAGGCCCAGCGTGCATCGCGAGTTAGCATTTTTTTTGCATAGTTTTTTTTGAATGCTGAACAGTCTGTTACAATTTTGAATGGTATTCCCAATGAGTAAACACGAAATTTCTTTACTTCCTCTAGTTCATAGCTAGAATATTTCTTTTCAGCATCTGTTGTCTTCCAACTCATGTAATAGGTTGGATGAAAATTTTTATCATTAGGGTATTTCTGCATCAAAATAGCTCCGTATCACTCTTGGCTAGAGTCGGTATGCAATTCACTTTTGTAATTAGGGTTATAGATTTTCAAGACATTATTTTCAGTTAACAGAAATTTTAACTGATTAAATGCGTTTTTTTCGTCTTCACCAAATCTAAACATTCGGTCTTTTTTTTAAAAATCGCTTAATGGTCTTGCAATAATAGAATATTCGGGGATAAATTTTTGAAAATATCCGGTCAGTTAAAAAAAAAATTTGAGCTTGTTTTAAATTAGTTATTTCGGAAAAATTAAGGACAGCTTTAGTTTTTGAAGTAGATGGGGAGATTTTACCAGCTTCAATAACATGGCTCAAAAATTCGACGCTCTTTTTCAGAAATTTGTTAATGTTGATATCTAGTCCATACTCACGAGCAATGCTTAGAATATGTTCGATTCCTTCTTCAAATGAAGAAGATAAAATTATAATATCGTCCATGTAAGCGAGAACAATATCATTAAATAATCAACTGTCGAAAAATGGTGTCAATATACCTTTGAAACACGATCGGAGAATTACATAATCGAAAAGATACTTTAAGAAATTGATATTGGCCTTCAAGGGTGACGAATGAAGTATATTTCCTACTATCTTTGTTTACATCAACACGGAAGAATGTATTCTTAAGATCGATAACACTAAAGAGGCGTGATCCTAACAAACAGTCTAAAATATCCTCGATTAATGGAAGGGGAAATCTATCCTTAACAGCAACTTTATTTAATTTCCTATAATCAATGCAAACTCGAGGATTTCCCTTTTTCTTTCTGATGATTACCGCTGGACTACTATATTTTGAAGAACATGTTTCTACAATCTCTTGTTCCAACCATTCAGCTACTTGAATTTGGACAATTTTTTGATCTGAAAATGGTAATCTACAAGGCTGATGAGATATAGGTTCATTAGCTTTTACCAAAATGTTTAATTCAAAACCTGTTATTTTAGCTTTATGCGGTACGTAATTTAAAATTGATTTTCGTACTCTATCTTTCAAAATATTTGGAGCATCAGGTTCAATGTTTAGCTCAACTTCGTCTGAGATTATATCAATTGGTAGGACGGATAATGTGTTAATTCAATCTGTACATTGAATTTTTGTTTAATTATGATTCCAGTTTCATTAATTACCGTTTCAACTTTAACCAATATATTCATATCAATAATCATATCGTAAGATATAAGATTATTTTCTACAATACCTGTATCTAATTAGCCTTAAAATCCTCACTTTGAATATTGCCCTTAAAATAACCTAATGGGTTTACTTTTGTATTTACCAATTCACTTGAAGAAAGATTCAATTGATACAATTCACACACATTCAATTTATAAAACTCTGTTTTACGAAACAATGTCACTTGGCTTCCAGTATAAAAAAGTAAATTAACGCTTATATTTTCATTATTTTATTGACAAGCTTTGGCTTGAAATTAACTTTCAAGGTATCTACTTCTAATTGAGGATTTACTTTAACACTTTATGATCAAAGTCTTTACATCCAAAGCATTTAAATCTCTTGTCCTTATGTACACAGAATCATGAGATATGATTCTGTGTACATCTCCACAATTAAAACAAATTTTATTCTTGCGACTTTCAAAATTATTAGATTTCATTCTTTTAGCTCCACCACTAAATTTTATTTCATTTACACTTCCGTTTTTAGAGTTAAATCTATCATTTTGCACCTGTTTTTGTGTTAATTTATCAAAAGTATTAATTCTAGGATTAAAATTACATCTTTTTTTAGTTTTGTCGAAAGCACCTTTACTTTTTGCATTATCACTCTCTATTACTTCAAAATTTTTCAAAATTACTCTAACTTCAAATAAATTTTTACATCCATGCAAAATTGTTTTGTTCTCTTGCCAATCATTTATACTTTTAATGACATACTAATGCATTAAAGCGGCATTTTCAATTTCCCGAGCTACATAACTCTTTCATTATTAAAGAGTATTCTGGAGCGGATTCAGAGTCCCTCATTTTTCTTTAACACTACAGTTCATGCAAGTAAGCTGAATTTATCTCAAAAGAAAATTCATCTATCAATGCTTGTTTGAATTTTTGCCATGAATTAATTTCTGGTTCCGTTTTTACGAAAAGCGTGGCTGTCCAACAAAGAGACCTTTAGACGAAAATAAATTTTTGTAGGCCCCACATACAAAATTGGGAAATGTTTTCAAAATGATCTATCCAATTAGCAAAATGCGGTTCTGCATTAAATTTTGAAATAGTATTATCAGAATTATTTATGTCAACATTTTGAGTGACAGAGCTTCTATAAACATTATCAAACTGCATATCATATATCTTATTTACATACCACTGCATGGAGGAATCTTTCTTATTTATACTTTCGTATTGCATGGAAGAATTGCTTTTGCTATTCTTTTCTTCGCCGTTATTAGCTGTAGACTGTTCATCGTAAACATCGGCGGTAAGTATTTGAGAGAGTAATCCACTACACATTCAAGGTCGCAAAGAAAACAAAGAATTCTTTTGGATACTTCCGTCTTCAACCCATCAACTGAAATATTTAATATATTACATATCGTAATAATTTCGTCCAGCAAAAATGAATCATTTACGCTTGTAGCTTCTTTTAGAATCCATTACTAATGGTTGTCAAAACCTATAAATTTTCTTCGATTTGATCGATCTCCAACCATGTCAAAAAGAAATCTGTGAAAATATCTTTATTTTTTCTGTGAAAATATCTTTATTTTTTATAATTCCTCAATGCAATGCTTATGTCTTGAATATCATATAATGCAGTCATAACAAAATAAATGTAACATACCGTTTCTAAAAATTAGTTGATGGAAACTAGCATATTCACAGGCATTTTTTTTTTTCCTTAAATCCACTTTCGTTTCACAATCCGACTTCTGAAATCTAATTTCATTTCATTATTGCTTCATCTACTTTCAGTTCATCATCGATTCATCTGTTTTTTTGTTTCATTATCGCTTCATCAATCCTACTTCTGAAAATTGTAGGGTGCCGTGATGGCCGAGAAATAATAAGACCAGATGATATTTTAGAATTTAATGGATGACAATGAAGTTAAATTAATGATTAAAAAATGATGATAACTAATTTACAAGATGGAATAGATATTATAGTTATATAGATATTCAGAAATACGTCGTAATTTCATCTTCCGTCTTTTCTCATGTCTTTCCTACATAAGAATATTCACTCAATAATTAAAAATTACCAATCAAATAATTAAAAAAAACATAAAGGAAAGAACGCATCAGCAACAGTCGTAGAAATTTTAGCAATATTACCCTATCTGCTATTCGATTTGCATATACTGGGAAAATAATAATAATGGAGGTTCTGAGTGTCATAAATTGAGTTAATAACCGAAAGCCTATTTTATTTTTAAGTTAAAGAATTAATATCAAAATTGCTGAAGTTTTTGGGAAAACAATTATAGCTCAAATTTTTAATTTTTTTTTTTTTTTTTTTTTTTGTCTTTTTAAATGAAATTTTGTTAATGCAATTTTTTTTAAAAAAATTTTCATTTAATGTAATTAAGTATATCTCTACAAGCCCGTAAAGCAAAGAATTCTACAAAAAATAAATCCAGAAGAATAATTCCAAATTTTCAAATTGAATATAAAGTAGTTCGATTGACATTGATTGTGTCTTTTATTTTCACGTTTCTTTCATAAATCTTTATATGCTGCATTAAATTTAGAAACAAAAACTAGAAATGCGATTATGATAAATATAATATTTATTTATTTATAAATATATAAACAAATAATTGACAGAAACAGTTTTAAAATTTCTACTTGTTCTCATAAATATTTCGAGTTGATGAGTCAGAGTGAATTTCCGAATTAATTCTGTACAAATTCCATAATTTAATTCTTTAAAGTAGCTTAAGTTCTCATATATCCATATTTAGTTTTTAGCAATTCTTATTACTGCAATTTTAAAAAAAATAGAAGAAGAAGAATTCCGAAGAAATAATATTAAATATGAATTTTTATAACTTAGTCAGATCTTGTTCTAAATTCTTGCAGGAATCAATAAAAGAATTTTTGATTTCATGTTTTAATTAAATCTTGTTTGATCATCAAAAATATCCTTAATAGTAGAACATTTTAGAAAAAAGCCATTTTTCTGAGTCCTAAATAATTTAAATCTATCTAAATTCTCACAATCGATAATTCATCCATTAGGGATTTAATTATGTTATAGAATGAATATTTCATTCTATAAGAAAATAAATCTGAACAAACTTAAAATGTTTTCAGTTGTCTAAATTTATAATAAAATTTTATCAAGGCGAAAATATTGAATTAGCGAATTATTCATTTTAATGAAACAACTTTTACTTTGCAATACATTCGACAATGTAAAAAAATAAAGAAATAAGAAAAGGAAGAAAAAAAATGGACATGCTAACTTTATCATAAATAAGAACAAAACTAAATGTTTCAACGTCGTAACTTTTCGAGTGGGATTTTTTTTCTATTTCATTCTAAAATTTTGGCTAATGCATTTTAAAATAAAAGAAGTCTGTTTCACATCTCATACTCCCAAAACAAACATACAAAACCATCAACGAATGAAAATTTTAATACTAAATGAGATTTCCCTCACACAAACTTGAACTTTAGCAGGGAATAAAAAAATAGAGTGTAGGAATAATAAGCAAAAAGGTTAAATCCTTAACCAAATTAAGAAAAAAAAAACTCTAGGAAAATGCAGAAAGGATATGAACTAAAGAAAAATCTCAACCGAAAAGCCTATCGCTGCTGTGTTTGCAAATTCTCTCCGAAGCATCTGCAATTTAATTTAAAGTCTCGATACTGCCACCCGCTATCATTCTTATTGATTTCCCCATCATCCAATAGATGTCTATGGTATACAAGCGGACTCCCCATAGCGTCGTCTGCTTCAAATTCCACTATGTGTGTTGTCACTTGTCAATGGGCCCACCCTTTTCATGTCCCTTGCAAACGACTCCAGACTCGGAATGTTCGAGACATGATTAGCTGCCTCAGCCCTCCCCCTCAATATCGTCATAGAGCCCATCCTAGACCCCTTCCACTACTGCGAGCAACCAACGTCACTTTATCTTTTCCATCTCCTCCAGATTCTGTGATTTCTTATACCTCAATATTTTTCCATTTTTTATTCTGTGAGGCTTGTTTTTGTATTTTTTTCTATACTTTGTGTCATAGCTCATCTTTTGGGGGATACAATGCACATTGAATTTTCAAGTTTGGTGATCTGATATGTCAGTATTCATCCTCACTAAAAATTTAAATTAAATTCATTTGATTTATATTTAAATGAAAAACTATCGTACCGAGTTATTTTATTCTTTTATTTACCCTGTGACTTACTTTGAAAATTGTAATTTTAGCCAGGTTTAGCAATATAAGTTTGTCTTTATATAAACTTATATTGTCATCTTCAACATAAGTAAATTTCGCTTGAAAATTAAATTTTAATATAATTTATTGCAAGATTGTTCAGGGAAGTTGTAATTTTAAAGGATGTGAAAAGAAAAATATTCAATTATATATAAAACTCCAGAAAACTTATGCAACTGCGATAAATCTCTAAATCTTAACGGGTGTTATTTTTTATTTACTGGGTAACAATTAGAAGTTGGAAAAAATTACATGTTTAACATTTTTGTAAGAAGTAATTGGAGATTAATTCGACTATTAAATTTATGATATTGGAAAAAAATCAATAAAAAATAAAAATAAAAGGGAATAAAGTGATAAAATTAGAAATTTTAAATATTATATAAGCTAAAAAAACACGTCTTTGAATAATTAAAACTTTAAAAAAATATGTGGCATTTAATATGTGAAGGATGTTTTAAGACATTATTATAGAAAAAAAAGCAAAATTAATTCATAATAGTTATTTAAACCTATTTAAAGGCTTACAACCTTTAATTGCATTAATAAAGAATTACTACAGATATAATTTTGAATTTCAAAGCATCAGAATTTAAATTAGATTAAATTACTTAAGTGCTCTGTAATAAACTTTACAACAAATAAAATTCAAAACTTTGAACGGTTTTTTTTCAAATAAAAGGGAAAGGAAATATGAAAGTTTCAGACAAAATGTTTCACCTTAAGTTTACTCTTTTTTCATTATAATGCTAGTTAATTCATAGATTGTAATATGTAGTAATACACATAAGTTTTTTTATTCACAAAGATTTCTCTTTGTCAGTATACTTTTCATTTTGTACAACAAAAACTTTTTTAAAAATTTATATTTGCTTTTACTTTTTGCAGATTAATTTTAAATTGCAAGCAAAATATTATACATTTTCCTTTATAAATGTGAAAATTCATTCAAAGAGCATAATGCAAATATGCTTTATTTTTAATTAAAGTAAAATTACATTTGAAACCAGTTTTAAAAGAGAAACACAATTTCAAATTGCAGGCGGTGAGAAAATTTTTTATATTTGTGAGAAAAAGAACGTCATTTCATTCAAATATCAAGAAATATCTATATCTTCTTATTGAAATTTTTTATTTAAATTGAAACTGGGAGTAATTTATTGTTCTTATAATTATAAATTTAATATTCAATTTGGATATAAAAATATATATTGCATTATATGTATTTTATTACGAAACTTCATTATGAAACCTCATTTCATATCAAATTAATTAATGAAAAAATATCAAAAAACCTGACTTGAAATCTTTATTCACGATTCAAATTATCACATAAAACTATCTTATTATCATTTCTATATCACCCCTCTGTCACCTATAACGATTCATAAAGTCCCCCACACTCTTAGATACCGCTATTTGTTCTTTTCTGTCAAAACTTCTCCCGGCGTCCAAATTGGCTTGTTCATTTTTTTCATGCTTTGCTTTTTTTTATATTGCCGCTTGTCACTTAAGAAATATTGCAATATATTAAGGAGAAAAATCAAATGACGAACAACACGACAATTTTATGGCGCCACACATATTCATTATTTTTGTCATTAAGATTTTCTCGGTGTTTTATTTCCACCCCTCTCACTTTTGTCCACCCTAACCTTTGAAATAATTTATTTAACTCAATTTGGAAAGGCAGGATAGGGAGAATTTGCAACCTGTATAATAAATTGGTTTTACGTATATATAAAGGAAATTCCAATGATATTTGTTTTCAAACTTACTGGACAAATCTGATAGGCATTATTTAATATATGAATATGAATATTTGTATGTTACGCATAAATTTTTGGGGGTTTATTATCATTTTATGAAGGTTCAGTTCAGAATATTTATTATATCTAGTGCCAAATGAAATATCCCTTATTAAATTTATAACTGTAATTCAGAAATGTAGATATTGAAACGAAAATATATGAAATTAAATTTTTTCTGGTCTTCTAACAAAAATTTAACCAAAGTTGGCAAAAAATTTTTATCGAGTTTTAAATGAATATGAAATATAAGTATTACTGATATAATGTTCATTACCTATTTTATTGATAACGCGAAAATCAAATTTCTGAAAAACTATTTAAACTGTGCTAGTATCGATTGAACTTTCATTAAAACAATGCAGGATACTGTCTGTCATATTTTAAAGGAATAGAAATTTTCTCGCTAAGTTTACGAAGTTTAAAGAAATTTTATCCAAATATGACTTTTATGAAATCAAATTGGGCTTGAGTAATAGAGGAATCAATATCTAGCACCAGACTTAATCAATAATTTTTTATATAAAATCGTCATTCATAACTTTTTTTTTGTTAAAACAATTTTTCAGAGTAGTTTCAAAATTGACTTTTTTATTTTTGTTCACTTTTCAGTAAATTTAATTTTTCAAATTTTAAGTGTTCCAAATAATTTGACGATTTCAATTAACCGAACTTTCATATTATAAATTCATCTCTTAATATATTTGCTTCGTAAAAAAAATAGAAACATAACAAAAGAAAAAGTGATAGATCTTAAGTTCTTTTTCAGTTAATATAATATAGGTTTTTCAGGTAATATTATAGAGCAACATAATAATATAATAGAGTAATCTTGGCCATAGTGAAAACAATATATATATATATATATTAACTATAACAATATATTAGTAAGACTATACAAAGCTGTATACATTTTTATTTTAGCTGTATACATTATTAGAATATGTACGAAGATTATTACAAAAATTAATACAATTGATACTTCTATATTAGAGGAATAAGATCAAGAAAGCTTTATGTTTTCCCAATATGAGACTAGGTCACATATCTGTATAATAGCATATGAAATTTTATACACTTGAATTCGCTGACATATTATCTCAAAATAATAAAAACTTTAGAGGGCAACTATTAATAATAAATTTTTATCAGTAGCAAAAAACTGCAACAGATGCATCGAATGGACAGAAATAGGGATATTATTTATTTTCCTCGGAAAAAAAAATAATTGATATTTGTTTTATGCGTCTTGTGGTAATGATTTTTAAAACTAATACCCACGAGCATTTAAGGAAGACCGCTTAAACATAATTAATATCATCATTTACTAAATGAATGCAAGCAATTTTTCCGTTCTTATTTTAGATTTAATAAGGTTGAAAATGTAGCATTCTGGTCTTCGTATCGTATTTTTCTGAAGAATAATTGCACAAATGATTCTCGATTAGGATAAGCATGACTAGAAAATCTTATGTAAATTCTCAAAAAACTTTTATTAGCATTGACACCATGCAAAAGAAGAAACGTAATTTTCTAAGATTGCTATTGTTTTTTAAATTAACTAACAATAAATTCTCAAATCAACCTTATACAAAAAAAAGCATCACTTACATTTTCATATAAGTTAAATGCCAGTTTTGATGTTTTATATAATACATTGATTAACCACTTTTTTTATTAAATAGCTATTCATCACTGCGCATCAAAATTCAAAAAAATAGTTTGAAAATTCTCATTTTATTCTTTTTTAGACAAACAAGGTTGCTCTATTTCTGCAGATTGTCATATTTCAATATCTTATTGTCTCATATCTTTTGGAGGTTAGAGTAGTAGTAAATAATCTATGTTTATTAATGAAATATAAGAAATAGCCAGATAAATTTAAATCTCACTTTCATCTAAAATAAAGGTTTATTTAATTTAACAATACCATAGTATTTAGCAGTTCAATGATGCAAAATTCAAATGAGCATATAGTATATATTTATAATCTCAAGAAGAATGTATATATAAACTCCAAAGGTGAATATAAATGAGTTTCATTTTGATTAGAGAAAAGTATTGTTATTTTTCAAATTTTAGGTTCTATTTTGCTTAAGTCTATTACATTATATTGTGAATCTTATTTTCTGTTTCAGGTTTTCTCTGAGAAACAACAGTCAAAAAGTCTACTTTCAGAGCAAGATATTTCTAGATAGATCTTCGGATTTTCAAAGGTCTATCTGAATTGTCTTTCCTGGAAAAATCAGCGGAAAGGTGAAAGCACTTTCTGCATGCAAAAAGATATCCTTTATAAATAAAAAGATAATGCTGTGGCGAAATTTATTACTTTTAAGGATATCACAGATTCTACACTAGCAGGTTTAATGCTGTGAAAGAACAAACTCAGATGAAAAAAATATTTGTGGGTAAGGAACTCTGAATCGACTTATTTCCAAACACACATACAATATTAAAAGATCTATTATTAACCTAATATCAGCCATTATGCATATTTTTACCTTTTAATGCAGCCTGTAATATTATAAATGTTCTGCATTTCAAATTTAAAGTTCCCGTCTAAAAAAAGGAATTTTAAAATCAACTTAATTTTTGGGAACTGGGCAGCATGAGATATGCACTTTAAAAATCAAAAATGACTAATTAAAATAGGGTGTGGCCATTTCAAGTAACACTTAAATTTTATTACTGTTAACTTGTAAAATATTGCGGTTATACAGAGAAGTGATGTTCAAAAAGCAAAGGGAATAAGTTTTTGAAATGCCCAATGCAACATTAACAAAGCATATATAGATTTTTTTTGACTAAGCTCTATAATTTTTATAGCTGGTAATCTATTGTATTCATAGATCATTCCCAACACCCATAAAAGATATCTGCATGAATTAATGTTATTAATGCTATTGCAATGGAACCTGTCTTTATCTTTTCGGTGTTTCAGTTCAGTACTTTGTTTTAGTTCATCTGCTAAATCATAATAGATTCTGATAACTTGGTTCACAATCATTACTTTTTCATTTTCAAAAGAGTATTGAAAAGGCATACGTAAGTTTCCTACTAAACCTGTTTGGTGAAATATATTGTAAAATATTTAAATTGCATTTAATAAAATGTAAGGTATTCTTTTTGATATTCGACGTTGAAGGTATTAAATTATATTATATTTTCCTCAACATCTGATGATATTCACTTAAAATTCAACTTCATTATTTGAAATTTTTTTCTAATCTTATAAAAATGTTTTTGGTCATTATAAGATGTCAAATAAATTTTTAAAAAATATTGAAAGGTGGAAAATTGCTCATTTTTAGTATGGTTAATATCATATTTTTTTTTGAATTTTTGTGAAGACATAAAAGAATGAAGTATGGATATAAGTATAATAATATTAGAATATTTATTTTCGGCAATTGCTCCAATATTTTAGATAAACGTGATTTTTATCGTTAAAAAATATCTTCATCTAAACTCTGTTAGGTTACAGCATTGCTGTAATAATTGCTATGTTATTGGCCTGCTATAATTTAGCAACGTATTTTGACATTTTTTACAAATCAAAAATTTTGTTATTGATATTTCAGTTATTAATTTCTGCATTCAAAATTCATCGATGTTTCTGCTGTTCTGTATAGGAATTCAGTCAAAATTTGTATGCCTATTTATTTATTCATGTATATAATTTCATATTGTTTTATAAATTAACTTATTAAAATAAAATTGCAGTAAGAGATACAAGCTATGAAACAATATACCTCTGAATTTTTGTAGTTAAAATACAAATTCAAAGAAAGTTATTTAAATACTCTAATGCATTTTATACTAGTGTAGTTCAAACCACCGTTCGCCCACTAAATTCCAAACCATAATGTAACTGACTAATTAGAGAGATTAAATTGAAACCCCATGCGACACAAGCCCCCTAATGTAAGCAATTATCCATGTCTGACTTATATGCTTGTAGGATAAATCTCAAATTAAATTTTGTCCGCCATTTGTGGAGTTCTACCTCAAGCTTAAACAACCGCTTAAAGTTACTGCACTTTTGTTGCTTACTAAACTATTTATCTTCACATTAAATTGTATTTTTTTTCTTTTTCTTATAAGATTTGGTATTTTATCAAATTGCTTTTGTGAGTTATTTTGTACATAAAAAACAGAATTCCATTTTTTTTAAATAAATGCAATACCTAATCAATAATTATTGTAATTGTAACAGTTATCCTCCTTTTATGTTTCAGAAAACAACTATCTTGTAACAGTAAACGAGTAATTCGTTTATGAAAGTTTATGTGTATCTTGGAAACGGCTCAAATGATTTGCATCAAAATTTATATTTAAATATAAAATTTTGATTCTTAAATTATAAAGGTATCTTTCCCCCAAAAAAATGATTTTACTTAGGAAAAACATTTTTAATATCTAATTATTACGATCTTTTTCTATCTACTTTCTAACAATTAATCAATCAATCATGTTGACGATGCCATATAGAGCAATGTAGAATTTTACAGTACCTCTATTGTTGCTATTGGATGATAGTCGACAAGAAATTCAAAATTTCGTAAGATTGCACTTTATATTATCCGAATACGTTAAGTTCACATCCAATAGCGTCAATGCAACTATTGAGTTAACCAATTCAACAAACATGTTAAACCATGTATATTCTCCATTTTTTTTAATTAAATGACCAATTCATATGCATGCAAGATTTAAAAATATTCATGTGTTATCAGCATATGATTCGTTTCAAAATATTTTAGAAAACATACTTTTCTAAAAAAATGCCATCGCCGGCATTCATCAAAAAGAGACAAGAAACAACAGAGGTAGTATAAAAAGTGAACTTTAAACTTTCATGAAAAAGGTTTCATGGAATATTCTTAATATTAAATAAATTTTATTTCAAAGATGAAATTTTAAAATATGTTGCTAAATCAATACAATTATAAATTAAGATTGTTTTTGCTGGAAAAAGTCAATTTTACATTATCGATTCTTAGTGAAGATGATTGTCATCTATTCAGAATTTGTAGAATTACCATATATACTTTTTATCAAAAGCTCTGTAGGAATTCACTAGCGTTAGAAAAAAATGAAAGCGATAATACATCCAAAATGAAAAAAATAAAGGTTTTTTTTTCATTCATTCCAATTATTTAAAAATATTTCGAGAGTTCTTTAAAGAATTCCAGAAATCTTCGTTGTGCTTAGAATGTTCGAACAAATTTTCATTCTTCACAAGCTTTTGAAAGGCATTTTTCCGAATTATTTTTTAATAAACATCGTTACTTCTTCAACACTGCTATTTGCTACAACAATAAAATGTTTATACTGCTTGACAAACACTCAAAATAATTTTTTTTCACTTCCAAGAAAAAGAAGGGGGAAGGCTTTCCATGAATTCGTTTTTTTTATTTAAAAATTCTTAAATTACTACTATTAATGGAATTATGAATCCAAATCTCTAATCTCTTAAAAACATGTCGTGAGGAACTTTTGTGAAGAATCCGGGACTTAGAAAAAGAGTTTTAAAATATTTTTTTTTAATGTTAGAACTATCAAAATATAACTATGATGTACTTTATAGAGAGAGCACAGTATTAAGTACAATTTTAATTTAAAGTAAAAAATCCATTTATTTTTTTACAAAACAATAATAATAATAATTTACAGTTTTGAGGATAGCATAATATGTTCTTATCATTTACAGAGGTCTTATAATCGAATTTTCTTTTAAGTTCTCCTCATTTACAATGCACTACTATTTTTTGGAACTTAGACCTTATTAGATCATTATTTTTATTTCTTTTTAAGGAAAAAATCAAATGCTTTGTATAAGTTTTCTTTATAGGTATATTTGCTTCCCTCGTGTCATGTGTGGATCAGAACTCAAACGGAATTTATTTCATAATTATCTTTACTATTAGCAGTATTTATAGTCATTTATTTAGTTCAATTTAAAGTGTACTATGACTGAAGAAAATAATGTAAATATATATTGTATACAACTTTTAATTGATTTTTCTTAACAAAATAGAACCTTGGAGGGTTTTTCAATACCTAACATTTTCAACCCAACTCCAATCTTTACATTCATAGGTAAAAATTAAATTGATTTTTAGCAATATATTTCAAATCTATATTATAACTTTCACCAATAATTTACAAATTATTTATTGTGCCTTACAAAATTTTAAAACATTTAGAGCATTAAGCAGCATTACAATTGTCCCTTTTTACAGCTTGAACTTCTTGAAATTTATTTCCAGTTGCCTTCTTATTTTAAAAATAAGTAAGTCATCACAAACTATTTCATTGTTAGCTAAGAGGAAATAATCTGATAAAAGAACATACTTGTAAATGTTTCTAAGCATTAAATTAGTTTTAATTTAGATTACTGTAGAGATAAATCACTGACTACATTGATTCAGGCAATGATACGATTCAGATCTTTTTACTTCGAAATTGATACAGATTTCAAATGGCAAAAATCTAATTAACTAAAACTGTCTTAGTCACTTTCAGTATACTAAAAAATGAAAAAAAAATATTGGGAAATATTCTAAGATCTGCTATAAGAAATGCCGTACATAAATTATCAAAATTATTAGAAAGAATTATTAGAATGTCGGAGATAAGGTCTTTTATTTTTATTTACATTTCATTCCCAAAATTTGCATTTATTTTGTTTTCTGAATTCTATGTTAGGAGACAGCAAAACGGGTCGTGTCATACTCCTACATGGGTATTTTAAACTCATGAAAGTCAGATTCCGTGTAAATTATACTTATTTTATACCTAAATTATGAGATATATAATGTTTTATATCTTCATACTAAAACCTTCTTTAGAATTAAACCCTTTTCTTCAATTCACCAATCTACAATTCCTGGAATCATACAACTCATAAATCATTGAAATATTATTACATTAAATACAATATTACTTGTAAAGTAAGAAAAAACTAATTTTCACTCATGTCATAATCGAAAATTCTTTGTAATACGTTTTTTATTTAATTGCAATAACAAGAATATAGCTATATCATGATTATATATTGTATTATATGTGACATTATGCTGCTATTATGAATTTTTCATATATTCTATTATATGTTATTTTATTCTGCAATTATATATTGTATTATACTTCACATTATGCTCCAATTATATATTGTGCTGTATATTATATTATACCGCTATTATATGACATAATATGCTATTGTTTCATTGAAAGAATTGAATTGCTTATTACACGAATATAACTATGTCGCATTCATTTTACGCAAATGATTTTTTATGTTCATTAAATTTCACTCTTATTCAAACTCATATTCAATTTTTAAATAAATTACTGCAAAGATTATTAAAAATTTAACACACGAATCATGGTTACAGACATTACAAAAATAAATTAACTTAAAAAAACAGAAACTTTTAATCCATAATTGCATTATATACACTTGGAATACAGAAAGGTGTCGCGATTTTATATTTTTGGAAGAAATTTAGTATACGAAATCAAGTCACTGAGTTTTTATTTGAAATCCTTGTAGCATATTTATTTGGCTAGAAAAATGTATAAAATTAATGTACAAAAATAGTCTTTTGAAATACTACAGCTCCTAAAATTTGAAAATAGTAAATGTCCCCTAAGAGAGTATTTCAATAGAAGTATATAATGCGTTCTTTCCAAACAATGGAATCATACCTGAAACGAAGCAACTTTCTCTAGAGCGGATATTTGGTCTGCCAACTTCCTAAGCTATTATACTTACGATTACAATAAATCTGGAATAATTTTTTTTGTCTTTTAGTATGAGATTATAAAAATACTTCGATTTCTCTAAAATAACATATATTCAATGTTTATTTACTGTTTAAGTTACTAGATCTCAAGACAAATCCCTTATTCATTTTTAGGAAATAAATAAATAATAAAAGATGGAATGTAAGCTAGAATTTTGTTTTCATTATTAAATTATAAGTATCAGTATTTACTAGAATATATAATTATCAATTCAACTTTAAAACTAAAAAAATATCATTGAAAAATTAATCAATATTATATTAGAGATTATGATTAATATTATAAATGTCTAACATTATAATGATCAATTTGTATCAATACTATTTTTTCCTCTTAAATAATATTATCTGATTTTACACTAAATGATTTACTTTACTATGAAATTCAATAAAATAATCAAGGTTAATTGCAATAAAATTGAAGAACTTTCTTGAAAAATTTCTATACTAAGAAAATCAAATAAAGTACAAATTGCAAATTTATTTGTATTATTTCGATTATTAACTTTGGCATGACGAAAAATAAACAACATATATCTTCAAAATATTTCAAATGAACCAGTATCAATTAAATCGAGGCTGATAAATGTAATGATCTCCGTTGGAAAAATTATGTTTTCTAGACAATATCAATTTGAATTTTTTTTAAATATAAATTTACAATTTTAATTACTTTGATAACATTTTTTCAACACTTTAGCTTTTAAAATATTTTCTTTCCTCTTTCTTTTATCTGTAATCAATAAATTGAAATTTTTAATAAAATATACTTTTATGCTAGAAAAAAGTAGAATAAAACCAAACTTTATGCTTAATATACATTAAATTTAAAGCCACAATCAAACTGATAAATTTAATGGTCAGTGCTAGAAAATTTACATTTTCCATTTATTATCCATTTTATTTTCATAGTTTTTTAAAATTAAAATTAGGTTGACTGCATTTTTTTCCTTACTGGTGAGAACAAATCATTTCGTTTTCTCTTTTTTATTATTT
>JAPMOQ010004434.1:3238132-3269985 GCA_026543055.1 Argiope trifasciata | reverse complement strand
TTTATCACCTCAACTGACGCGACTCCGGTTTATTACGAATTTTGTGTCCTAAGATATTGAATGAGCCGCAGCCAGGAATATTAGAAATGTCAACTAGTGCAGAAACTCCGTTTTGTTGATTAATGGATTTTCAAGTCTTTCTCGTCATGAGGGACCGAATGATATTCAAAGGCCTCGATTCTGTTAATTTAATATTACATGGCATGTTAAGCAGAGCAGTTCAGAGTCATTCGTTAAGGTAACGATCAATTGTAATTGATAATATTTCAAATATGGCATTTAGGAATGCTTTCTATGATGTGGGAAGGTTAAAACGTTAGTTTAAGCTTTTGCGCTTTTCATAAATTGTAGTACTCTAACTGCGGAATGTTTGAATGATTGTTTTCAAGTTGATGCTATAAGTTGTCGATGATTTGTTGATAATTATCATAAATAAGCAGACCGATATAAAGCATCAATGGATGAAAACTTTAATTAAATTAAGGACATGAAAATGATCAAATATTTAAGCAAAATTTATGCTGTTAGTCATTTTTCTTAATACTACAATCAGAATTATAATGAAGCAGAGTTTCTAAAAATACTGTGAAAAAATTCATTTTAAATCATTAATCGCAAATTAATATTTATAGCAATATTTCAGTAATATTTTACTTTAGGGCTTCTATTTACTGTTTTTCATTTAGTTAAAATTAATATCGATTGTAATTGCTGCTTCAATACATCAATTCATGCATATATCAAACTGTAACAATACGTACCAACAAGTAATATGAGCCTTAAATTTAAAAATAAATTAGATAATAACATAAAGGATGTTAGTATTGTACCAAGTTCCAATTAAGTTTTTATGTTTTAAATACTCTCTGAATAAAGGAAGAATATTAACTATATTAAATAGATGGAAAAAAAAAGATATCAACGTAAAATTGATTTTTTCTATTTTAAACAATATATGGGATATGCGGAAAATAAAGGGCAAAACATTTTATACAAAAGATGACTAAAAAGCTACTTAACTAATATAAATTTTGATAAATATCATATACAAAATAAAATTCAATGCATGAAAGTAATTAATCCGTCCCAAAATCGAAATCTGTAGGGGGCAAATAGATGGAGAAAAAACATTCTTGTTAATGTCAATATTAAAAGGAACAATGGAATTTTGCCAAATTGTTACTAGATATAATACATTTATAGCTGATCAGACCAGACTTATTTTTGGAAATTGTGTAGTCTTTAATGTAACATCACTTGGTTCGGCTTCACCCATTATCAAATTGTGTGATCTGTGAAATTATCAATATTATCTTTTGGATGGAAGGAAATGGAAATGAAACCTTTACTGAAATTCTAACTTTTCTGGAATTCTGTTTTGATTGTAGAGAAATTGTTGGTTAAGGAATTCGGAGATAATTAGTCATCAATTGCTAAGTACATCAATGTTTTTCTATCTTAAATCACTCTTTTATATTTAAATGTTTGATTGTTTGATGCATTTTATTTTTTTTATTCTGCTTTTATTTCACAATATACTATTTGATTTGCACTATATACTTTATATATAATATTTCATCTAATTAATGAAGTTGACGGTTTTTAGCTTCTTTTTTTTACCTTGGTGATTGTCCATTTTCATTGGCTCTTCCTCAGATGTTTTGTGTCGAGTCGGCTAATCTTTAACTATTGGCATTTGAGAAGAATTTAGATCTTCTTTAATACATTCATGAAAATAATAGAAAGTATCTTTGATTTGTTATTCAATTTCTATTTGCAATATATGACGGATGAGACCTCTAGCATTGCTCACCAAATATGAGATCCTTCAATAATTAATTTTGAAAAATAGTTAACCAATTTTTATTTTCTATTCAGAAACGGAGATTAATGTAATTAATGTTCACAGTTAGAGAAAAAATAAGTGAATCTCAGTGAAAATATTTACAATTTTTTTCTGTTTATCTTAGAAATACCATTGAGGAATACGATCTGTATCAATTCTAAAAATAAAATTTAATTTTTCCTTCAGAAATTTCAAATTTTTCTTTTCCAAAAATTGAATTTGTTATGAATTAAGTTTACACTACTTTTTTTATATTTGAAGATCCAAAACTAAGGAATTCATTTTTGATCACACATTTAACATCATTTCGAATCATTAACCTAAGACTAGATACTATAAACAAAAATCAAAGAATATGAATTTAATTTTATTATTAAGTTAAATCTAATAAATATAGTAATATCCCAAAACTGTTTGCAAAGAGTTGGAGGCATTCCTAATAATAAAGATTTTTTTTTCTTTCCGTTTTTTAGATTTTTCTGTAGTCTCACGAGAAAAGCACTATGTTATTTAGGCTCCCAGAATCACCATTTCATTGACCTCAAAAGTTCAATTCATTTTTAATTTATTACTCTTTCAGATTTCGTAGATTGCACAGCAGTGATTTGATATATTCTACAGTCAAAGAATTCTTATTACTTCCTTGTACCATTTGTTTCTCAAGTAAACAAACAGGATCAATATTCGTAATGTTAGATATGTGCAAATGAAATCTTCGGACATTTAATATATTTCTAAATTTATGTATCTTTAATATTTATCGTTTAGCAATATTATTCAACTATCATTCATCTTTTAATATATTACAATATTATTGGGTTGTTCGGAAAGTCATTTCGTATTTTTTTGTCAAAATGAAAAGAAATTTTCGTTTAATGAATAAATTATTTATTAAATTATAAAATTGCCTTTCTGGTCTAATACCTTTTGCCATATTATTGGTAGTAACATGATTACACGCTCATAAAAGTTTTGGTCTTTGCTGTAAAAAAAACTGATCGAGGTGGTTTTTGGCCTCCTCATTTGAAGGAAAAATTTTGCAAATCAGTTCTGGTACTGATGTACTGTTAACACATCTTCTCCACACGTATTGGCTAATTTATTTCTGGCTTGAACAGCATTTTAACCTTTTATAGCAAAAAAGAAAAAAATGACGAAAATGCTGTTTATTGCTCTCCATATTTAAAAGGGCACCATCCAAAAACTACTGCGAAGAATCAGCTGCACTTTTTCACACTCAAGCCTTGCTATATCAGCTCTTAAACCATAAAATGATTTTGCGGTTTAAGTATGAAATTGGGTGCGAAAAATGCAATTAAATCCTTTGTCAGGAAAAAACGAAATTACTTTCCGAACAACCTAATAATATATAACCATATAGTTCTATCTCTATTCAATCAATCTTATTCCTAAATATCTTCAATATAAATTTCTAAGAAGGTATAGTTTTCTTTCTTTTCAAGAAGAAAATTAAGTTTTGGATCGTATGTCTTAGTGGTATCCGGTAATGCATCGAAGAATAATATTTGAAATGAATGTTGTAATATTAGAAATATCAATTGTTTTTTCCTATTTGTCAGACGTATAAGATAAGCAATTTTTCTTCATATAAAGCTTTAGCGAGATCCAAATTTAGAATTATATTTTATACTCATAGTGTAAAAACGAATTATTGCAGTATTAATAATATTCATTTGCGTATTTAGATACAAATTCTGACCTCATAAAAATATAGTTAGTTGGATTTTGATTTATAACTTTTTATTCAATAATGTTATTGAATGAATATATATTCTATTCAAATTTTTGAATTCAGAATTCAATTATCTTGTTATCTGTAATAACTACAGTTATTGATTATTTATATAAATTCTACAGTTATTGATTATTTATATGAATTCTACAGTTATTGATTATTGCAATATATAAATTTAAATTCTGGACTACTGATTCTCATAAATTTTCATTATCAAATTAATCCAAATTTATAACAAAACTCCACTAGATTCTCACAAAAGTTACATTATCTATTTAAATTGTTTTTTTAAAAAAGGAAATTAGCCAATAATAACATATATAGCATATTTCCTCCCCACATCAAACTACAATGTATGGTTGGATGCAAAAATAAAACAGTCATATTTGTAATCATTTGTGAGAAACGTAATATCTGATTTTCTTGTAAAATAAGGTGCCCCAGGTTGGTTTTGGCTGTTTCTTTCTTCCCTGATAGTTGTAAAAAGGTGCGGTAGTCGTGTCTTCTCTATTTCGATTATAGGATCTACCTCCTATGAAAGGGCTATACAATAATCAGAAATAGTCAATAGTACTCAAAAGTAGTTTCTGTCTTAGTACTATCGTGACTACTGTCATTTAATTTATTTATTCTGCATACTATGGCAGGCCACTAGTAGCTTAATTTTTTTGGTTAAGTAATATTTTCCAATATAAATAGTAATACAGATTTTAGTTTTTCCTATTTGTCTGAAATATCCCCCATTCCGTTTCATAACTTCTTAATGACTAACGTTGATTTATAAAGTGAGCATTTACAATGTATTTATGATTTGTTTAAATGTATATACTCATTTTTTTTCTTTTGACTTCAATGTATCTAGAATACAGATTTATTCATCATTTAATGCTAAAAATGAAAATTTATACATATATTAATACAACATAATAAATTTTCAACTAATATAAATAAAATACAGCATTATATGAAATTTGATATTAATACTGCAATCGAAAGTTTAAGAAATCTAATTATATTGCACCGAAAATTTATCATTGCGATAAATTTTCTCTGTAAAATTCAAACAAAATTGTGTCATATATGCGCTATAAATGTATTTAGCCTTAACTATAATTCAGCTGCACATAACAATAAATATTTTTCGCACTATTCGCAATCCTAATTCCCCAGAATGATTTATATTTTTCAGCAGAACTTCCAAACGAAAGTTTCCTTTTTAATAAATAACCCATAATACAATATCGCATGATGATATACATATAAAGAAAATCTACGAGTGCCATGGGGCATAATTTCAATTAATTTTGCCTGATCCCTGCGTCCCATAAGTAAAACAATAAGCACCACGAAGAAATTAAAATATTCCGGTTCATTTCGATTAACAGCAGTGAAATACCCAACCACTAAGTATAACTAATGATACTAGACCCCACACCCACCTTCGACCCCGGAATTACAGAGAAACGAGATGCATTAAATCTTTGTAATGGTTATCTACGAAAGTGTAACAATATCCCTTAAGGGTAATTGAAGTAAGGAGTTATTGGAGTTGTGCTTCACGTCGACGTATTAGTCTGGCAAATTATCATATTCATATTTCCTCTGTTATTGCCGATGATCCAATGTTAATCCACGCATTTGATTATTGGTATAGGATTTCGGTCATCCATTGGGTGCCATAACTTTAACAAAATGTTCTACATTAGTTTGATGGATCCATCGTGGGAAATATTAATGTGCCAGGTTATGTTGAATTTGAAACTAGGCTCGGTTTGCTAATGAACAATGAGAAAATAATGGATATTGGAATACTCTGATATAAAGGAAGCACATTATATGAAACATATATCCTGATAATATAGCATATTATATAGCATTTTCTAATATTGTGAAAGATTATAGGCTATTATATAACATGTACATAATAGCCTATACTAATATAGCCTATTATATAACATTTTATAATATTGTGAAAGATTATATGATCCAATATTCATAAATATAGTAAATATTTCTTACTGTTGTTGTACAATGTATGGGTGTCTTACTGACTACTAAGAAAAACAGAAAGTTTCTTTCAGTATAAATTTTAAAAACTCAGAAACACTTTGTTCCTTAAAATTTTTTAAAAGACGTTTATTACATGACAATAATTTAAATACTTTAAAACAATTTCAAATTAATGAAAGACTTTAAAATATTTGAATTCTTCTTCTTTAAAATATTTGAATTTTTCTTCTTTAAAATATTTGAATTATCCTTTCTGAATGATAAAAATATCAATATATGTGAAATAATTCATCGTGTGAAAATTCTAATTTTTTACACCATATTTTTAAAATCCTTAATTAGTCGAAAAATCCAACAAGTATGCTTTCTTGGGAAAAGTATTTTATTTATAACTGAAGGTGAGTTTCTCCAAATTAACATTAAAATATCTGAGTAACTATTATTATTTTTTAATTTTCTCTGTTAGAAATAGTAGTAATCATCAAAGTTGTCGTTGAAATTAGCGATGAATTTCTTTGTTTAAAAGTTCTCTCAGTTTTAAAAATACGTATTTTGATTTTATGTGTCAAAAATGTGTTTATTTTTGTCTACGAAAAAGTTCGCTTTGAGCTAGACGTTAAATTTAGTATGCGAAATTTCATCACTTCTTTTAACATTTTATCACATTTATCTGAAATCTGCTTGCAAGAAATATATCTTTCTATTGTTAAAGACAAAGAAATATCGATCACTGCAAAACGTAAGGAACTAGGTAAATAAAATCTGCTAAACAGGTAAAACCTTTAAATTGCAAAATCTTCTCAAAGACTGAACAGAAGCTGTTTAAAGGTTACTCTCAGACAGGCTCTATGTTCATATGCATATAAATGTAATAACTCATGATAGCAATAATTTAACACAAAAATTCGATATTCGATATTTTGACTATATTTAAAATCTTTCTAAGAATTTTAAGAATAAAATATACATCGAAAATGTTTATTGAAAGATCGGAAATTTTTGAATAATGATGCATTTAAGAACCCCTATTGAATTCTATAAATTTGCCCAAAAAGGCGTTAAAACATGTTCAAATTAAACACCTTTGATGCATGTACAATGTAGCATTTTTTTAACGATACTTCGTACATACAATCATGTTCATTATTTGTAATAACAAGGTATGTGTCTTGAATTCATCAACGAAAATCTTTAACACCTTCAATATGCGTGTTATATACATAGTCATCGACATCAAGTCAGAGTGTATGTCATCAAATCTAATAGATCCTTGTAAACCAGTTCAAATGTCAAGGGACTCGGCATATAACCAATGCCTTGAATTAACACGATGAGAAAATGGAGAACCATTTATTTGCAAGTGCACGTGTAGAAGTATTCAATATATTAGTCACCCTACAACATAAATGTATCCAAAATAAAATAAACATAAGAAATTCTACAAAATGTACTTATAGAAAATTACAGTAATAATGCGCCTCTTGTACAAAGAAAGTTTTCTTTCCTTTTAAAAGTGATCATTTTGATGGTTAATGATTCCATTGGATTACACCTCCATTTATATGAGAAAGTTGAAACTTTTAGAAAAAAAAAAAGATTTAATTCCGAACTAAATGGAACTAAATAATAAAACCATAAGAGCTAATAATTATCTAATTTTAGCTCACTATTGAGTTCAAAAATTTTGTAGTATTAATTTAGATATTTGTCATATGCCAGATTTCGCATGATATCGGTTCTGAATGTTTACACATTAGCAAGTGTGTAATATGAAAAATAATTAAGGTAGGCTATAAGATTTGGAATGTCATGTGTTCTGAAGGTTTACACATTAGCATGTGCGTAATATGAAAAATAATTAAGCTAGGTTATAAGATTTGCAATGATATCTGTTCTGAATATTTAAAAATTATCACGTGTTAACTAGAAAAATAATTAAGCAGAGCTATATAATTCTGCATTCCTTCTTTAATATCTCCGCCTTTTTTGGAAAGTAGTAATATTGTTCTATAAATACGGTTTTTAGAGAAATGATGGTGATTCTGAAAATTACGCTTGTATACCACGGCAGCTATATCAGAATAAGGAATATATACAATATAAATCATTAATACTCCAAAATTGTTTTCATTATTAAAATACATCACTCCTTTGAAAAGCTTAACACCTCTTGTCTTAAATTTTCTATTTCTGAAATTTTGATATCAGAAATTTTAGCCACCTAATATGAATATAACTAATGTTTCCGTCTAAAATTATGATTACCTCCTCTACATTTTAAAAGAAGTAATAGTCTACAACTTTTCTCAGCAGTGTCTTCATGAATCTAATTAAAACATTTTATTCATTGATTATTTAATGCTGTAATCAAACTATGTAAATATGATTTTTAATTTTTTTAATATCAACAACTTCAGAAGCCTAATTGTTTTCATATACTTATCTGTTTTACTTCTTGCAACTTATAAAGTTTATGTTTAACTATTGCATCTGAAGCGATAAATGGTTGCTTTATTTTTTGACACGCTTTTATTTCAGAAACATTTAAACATTTAAAAAATCTGTACAAGTAAACGATATTCAAATTAACGCAAAAGCTTTCTTTTATGTTTTCAGCAAAGCGAAGTTTTATGTTTTAGTTTTAATAAAAATTAAATACTTAATCATTTTTTAATATATTGAAAGAAATGCACTCTATTCCTTTTACAGCAATGTAAAGTAGCAATATTATCAATTTTATGTTAAAAAACCATCGTCTATTTTGCTTTGAATTATTTCCGTTTTAATTTATTTCTGGAAAGATGTAAAAAAAAAAAGACTCAAAAAATTATTTTGCATGAAATTTGATATATGCGCATATGCTAAATAATCTATAAATCTTAAGATTTCAACAGTAATATGCGTTCAAAGACTGCATTTATATTTATTTATACATTTTTAAAAGCAATAATATAACAAGATAGAAGCGATGAAATAAATGTGAGTTAAAATGACATTTAAAAATCATTAACGATACGAATAACATAAAGTTAACAATTAAGATTTAGCAACAATAAATAATTTGACATTTTGCATTTTGATGCTTATTTTAATAAAATAAATGCTGTATTATCAATATTTTATAAATAACATTAAAGAAACATTAGAATTATTCTATCAAACATAAACAAAAAATAACAGCTACTAATATATATATATATATATATATATATTAAATTAACCTGCCCCATGAGAAATTATTAAATGTCTGTACTCATATATATTATGAATATTTAAATGAAAATATAATTAATAAAAATGACTGGCTGGCTTTATGCAATTTTAATATTACCGAAAATTATATATTTAATGGTATTGATTTTTATAAACAGGTTAAAGGTATCCCAATGGGTACAGCTTTTTCAAGTGCTTTAGCTAACATTTTCCTTCATTACTACGAGAAAAAAATAATTAATAATTACTTAATAAACGGTTGGCGATTTATTGATGATTTGATTTTGATTAACTTGGATAATACCAATATTGTTACTAACTGCTATCCTAAAGAATTAACTTTAAAAGAAACAAATAGTGATAATCTTGAAGCTACTTATCTGGATCTAAGGATCAAAATTGATAATGAAAAAACAATAGTCGGTATTTATGATAAAAGAGACGAATTCAAATTTAATATAATTAAACTCTGTAATTATCACTCTAATCTTAACTCTAAAATTTTCAAAAATGTACTTTTCTCACAATTTAATAAAATTAAAACAATTTGTAATAACAAAATTTCTTTTATAAAAGCAACAAATAGTTTTATTAAAAATTTAAACAATAATGATTTTCCCAAAAACTACTGTAATATCAATATTTTAATAAAAAAAGAAATAATGAAATATTAGTGAAATAGATGGCGCTAAAAAATCACCTTTATGTTTAGTTTCACGGTGTTGTTGTTTTTTGTTGGCGGAGAAGAATGGCGGATAACTAGCGAACAGGTCAGGGAACTGATTTTTCTTAATTTTGTCATTAATTATGATCTTTCTTATATGGTTTTACCTTTTGTATATATATTTGTTTCATTTGTTGATGTTTTGATTTGTTTTTGTCTTTTACTGTTGGAATTGGTATGTCTCTTTTGCTTTCATCTTCGGGGGATTTTTCGGGCCACGAGGCGTCAGTACTTTCGGACATTGTCCATCGACGCCTCACAGAAAAAAATTCCCTGTTTTAGAATCCCAGCTTGAAAGTGGCTCCTGATGAAGTTTTCAGGCCGGATTCCTTTTTTATTGACTATTTTTTTCTAATGATTTTTCTATGGATTATTTTGATTAGGTTGTCTTATTTTGTTAATTAATTTATATTCATTTGCATTTTGGTTGTAGCTGCATTTGCGCTCTCTAAATGCAATGATTGATTTAAAAACTTTTAATTCTTATAACTTGTTTAATCAGTAATGATTTTTAGTTCCGGTTCCGGTTTGGTTTCGTTGCCGTTTTTACTTCTGTTTCGTTTAAATACTCTTTGAATTTTGTATTGTAGGTTTATTTCATTATTGGGTTCTTATTCATTTACTTTTCATTATTTGGTTCTTATTCAATTACCTTTTATTTTGTGAACTTTTGCGTGTAATTCTGAATTGAGTTTTAATTTCGTTTTCGACCTAGTTGGTTTCATTTTAATTTTGTTGATCAAGAAATGGATTTTGATTGTTTTAATAATTTTATGATTGTATATATATATATATATATATATATATAAATTAATTAATTTATATATATGTTTATATATATAAAAAAATATATTTATATACATATATATATATATATAATAAAACATGATATGACAAATAAAATTATACTTATAATCTCACAATTTAATCACAAGGAAATAAAAAAGAAACGTTAAAATTTTGAAGTGTATTCATAATATAAGGCTCGCACATGTAAACAATTTTTTTTATGATTCAACTAAATGAGGAATTTAAAACTAGGCAATTCTTAATCCTTGAATGTTTTTCAGTATTTGCTAAATCATATGCACTGCATTTTCCTAAATATATCATCTTCCTTATAATTTTGTATTTATGAGATACGAAATTTAGGGCATACTAATATTCCAACCTATTCATATATTCTTACCAGTAAATGTCTACTGTAGTCGTCTCAAGTGATCTTTTGAAGTAAGTATTTTAATGTTTGAGTATGAGGAAAAGTCATAAATTCTAAATATTTTTATTTTACGCTAAGTTGATAATTTGTGCTCTGAAAGGGTTGATACTAGTCTCTGGGTTCAAAGACAAAATACTTTTACATTGATTAGCTGTCAGGTCACTTTTTTTTAATTTTTTTTAATGTAGACTAGGGATTTATTCTAATTAATTTGATAATTTCATTTCTATTATAATTTTCTAAAATTCAAATTTTTTAATTAAAAATAAAATATTTTTAAGGGTTTTATTCCTTAAATATTTCTTTGCCAACCACGTGTTTAATTATCTGAGATTTTTTTTTTTCTAAAAAATGTAATCGCTTTTTCATTCATTCGTAAATTTGTTTTAAAATCTGAAAATATATTAATTCTGAACAAAAGCATATTTTTTAATGACATTTCAATATATATTAATGAAATATTATGTAACGAATTCATTGAACATATAGTTATGTCATAAATGAACATTACTCGTTTAGACGAATTCATCAAATTAACTGCAAAATAATTAATACAATTAAGTGTAAAATACGAATTTAAGAGCCTTTTTCAGAATTGATATTAATCGCTAAATTGCCTTGTCATATTACAGTTTTGAAAATTGCGTTGCATCATTTGTATTCCAACTTGACATTAGGAACTACCGTATGTGTCAAGAACGTAAATCCGTTCAGCTTTCAAAGAAGAAAAGTTAATTGGTATTTTCTAAAAGATATTTTCTTTTAAAAGCTTTTAATATGAACAAAATTATTCAAGAAATTCTCCTAATTATTTCATAATATAATTAGCTATTTTGAGATACTGATACTAGAATCTAACAATGGTGTTGTGCTACCCTCTATCAGCTGTTTTTGAAACTGAAAGCTTCCTGGCTAGACTGTGTCTCTCGTCTAGTGCATTTATCTTGTAATTGAAATCAAAATAATAGTGTACCAGAACAGAAATATAATCCTAAACTTAACGAGTAATTTTAGCTTTAAAAAAGATTTTAACGGATATATTACAACTATGTACATAGTGGAATAATGGACATTTTCATATTTATTAAGAAATCAGTTCTTTCAGAAAAATTCTCAAGTAATGACTTTTATTTCATTAAATAGTTTTACCAATAAGTTTGAAATTACAGACTGCTCTTTACTGTAAACAAAAAAGTCATTTTTCTTTTTCAGGTGTTTTTAGTTTTGTAACATGCAACCATCTTTAATTCTATAACATATACAAAATATTATGTTATCATACACAAATATTATTCTAAAACATCTGTAAAAGTTAACATGATTCATAAAAGAGAGCAAAAGGAAGGGATAGGTGATTGGACTACTATTTACGCATTATTATAATTATATGTAAATAAAACTCGAAAAGAATAGTTTCAAAGGAAAATTAGTAAAAAATTTAGATGGTCAAAAATATTTTTAAATCCATTAGCTGAAACTGGATGAAAATATAAATCGAATCATTTAAAAAAAATATTTTGTTGAAAGTACACAAAGAAAAATACTCTGCTATCTATGAATGAAAAAGTTCAATATATATCAGTATATCTCCTTTTGGTCTTTAATAGAAATAAAGAAGGAAGGATTTTTTGAAAATTATACTATGACAATTTATAACATTTTTCATATTATTCAATCTCTTTGCAACAGGAATGACTGATATGAGAGGAATTTTTGATTGCTAAAATAAAATATCAGATTTATAGTAGAAAACAAAATGCAGTTATGTTTCATAGAGAGAAATCAGACACTATAAAAAAGATAGATCTTAAATTGATAATTATTGAATACTGTTTCAGCAATACATATGAAAATGATGTAAATTGGGAAAATTAGGGAAAAATAAAAAAATTTGCAAAAATATTCATAAAAAACAAAACAATTTCAGAGTATATCCATTCTAAGTTTTGAAAAAATACAAGGAAATTTAATCAATGTGAAAATAATGGAGCCAAAATAAAAATTTGAGTTAGAAAAATAAATTCTTAAAGAAGGACAGCAAAATAAATGCTAATTTTGATAAGAAAAACTATAGTAAATACTCATTTCTAATGCTATATAATTTTAATAAAATTATTATTATAAATTGGATTTTACTTAACTTTTATTTATAAAGGGATATTTATTACAATTTAAAAATTGAAGATTTTAAAAATATGAAATGCGATTGAAACTGACGTCAATACATCTATAAAAAATTAAATTATTACAATACTTTTTTTTTTAATTTGAAAAATAAAGCTCAACCATTTAAAATTAAACAAGGAGACTTTAAACGATAGATAATTTTCTAAAATTAAAGCCAGAAAAATTCAAAGACAAGATATCAATAATTTAAAGATCTAAAATAATTATGAATTAAATAGTTATTAGAGGAACCAGATACTGATATAGTTAACTATCAAAAACAGTTCAGAAATGCACCATTTTTTTAAAATTTTAATTTTGGCTTTGAAATCACCAAAATAAATTAAAATTGTTAAAAACGTCTTAATATTATACTAAACAGAAGAAACATTTTGAAAAAGTCTGGATGGTTTTTAAGTAAAATTATGTTATGATTTTGAAAATTATGTTAGATTTGTACTATATGTAATGTTTTAAAAGACATACAAAAGTCATAAAAAACATTCTTCATATTTATTTGTTTATGTCTTAAAAGCTCTTACTATACACACGTTCTTCTTACAATACATACTTATTTCATACTACCATTAAAATAAGTTATTTTTCTAAATTTAAAAATAAAAACGCGATTAATTTTTCTAACTTAAGCTTTTTATGATATCATTAGGTAAGTAATATTTTAATTCACTTATCTAAATCTTTCAAAAAGTAGTTTTAACTATAGCAATCGAAAATTTCATCTGATATCTTTAATTAATCGCTAATGCATTCAAAGTAATTGCCGATATTTGTTTACAAGTATTTTGGTATTACATTATATTGCAACTTCGATTCGTATTTGTAGCTATATTTGTCAATTAATAGATACATAAATGTAACACACTTTAGTTAAAATTTCTTATATATCTATTGCTTATAATACTAAGAATTAAAATAAAAAATAAAAAATGAATTAAAATATATTAAGGTAAAGAACAAATTTCTTAATTTTAGTGCTGCCATCTATTAAGAGAAACAGAGAAATATTCTTACAAACAAAACCCTTTTTTATTAAAGAATAAAGGAATGTATATATTATACTTAATACGTAATAATTACATAAAAAAGAATGACATAACAAAAAAAAAAAATTAAAAAAATGTATTGCAATCAAAAACAAAAAGCATCTGTTTCTCGAAATAATTTGTCATTTTTTTTTTTTTTAAATTCTAGTCTTATTGCATTTATCAGAAATATAACTATAAAAACTTTTCTGTATTTAATTATATATTTTAACATTTATTCCTACTTCTTGAATTTAAGAAACCACCAATTAACATAAATTTTTGTTATTTGTTATAAAACCAATTATTTCTAAGGAAATATTATTCAGCATTTCTTTTTTATTCTTGGTATTATTATTAAAATAATATTAATAATGATATTCTTAAATCGCACTTGAATAAAATGCAAAACTCATAAAATAATTTAGGAAAAAATATCAGGTACGGATATTTCGATTTCTACATGAAAGTTTTAGCATTTTTAATGTTATGAACAAGTACTTAAAATTGTATCTAAACCTTGCTATTTTATAAAGATTGTATCTTTGAAATATGTTTTCCTTGCATTGAATATAATCTCAAAAATGCAGAAATTGAGAAAGACGAACAGCCGTTTATGTGATTGTTCTGGATATGTAACAAATTGGCCTTGGTAATTTAAAGAGACGATTTAAAACACTTTCTGTAATATTCCACAAATATCTTCAAATATACAAAATAATTTGAATATTTATATAAGAATTTCGAATGCTGACAATCATCCTAATCAAAGAAAAAAATTCAGTGTCTATGATCTAAATTTCTCAGTTTGTTTTAAAGAAATTTCCTTTAATTTTTTTCAGTTTATCTAAGCTAACTGCTTAATTTATTTTTTTTTAAATCAATACGTTTTAACATTGTAACTAATGAAATACAATTGTTCCATGGACTTCCATTTCAGTTTTCTCGTATTCTCCTTAAAAAAATTAATTCAAATACGAATGCCTTTGAAAGTAAAAAAAGAGTCATTTAAATTTACAGGATATGATCACACGAAATCTTTCACAGTCAAGGGAGTGGGGATTGCATTTAATGCAAAATTATTTGTCATGAAACAAAAAGAAATTAATTAATTAAAAGTTTTAATTAAAGTCACTAATAATTCCAAATTAGCAAATTTTTATAATGTAAGAAACCCAAAAACATGAACATAAGATTCGAGCTTCATATTTTTATTTATATATATCTAATATTAATATGCGACATATTAATAACATTGTTGTCACCTTTTAGTGTGTCAGATGATAGGGGAGTAAGTCAAACTTTCGAAATTTCAATGCAATTGAGGTTTTTTAACTATAGTTATAATAATGATATTGAGTTTTGAATTTAAATTTTTTTATGTTTTTGTGGACGAATGTATTTGAGATTTAATGGAATACAAGAAATTGAGACATTATTTCCCTTCATAATATCAGAACGGTATTCGAATCAATCCAACATGACGTTATATAGAACGCCTAGTTATTTTATTAAACTTTGGCAGCTGTCCTGCAGTGCATAGTAATAAAAATAAAGTGTAAAATAATTTATATTCAAAACATTGTAAAGACATTCTACAAAATGCCTACAAGCGTTCTATAATTTCGAGAAGGGGCCATTAGATATTGAAAAATTGTTTGAGCATGAAGATTCTATTCTTATCAGCATCGAGTTAATTTCAAAAACACAAGAGGTTCTTAACCAAAAATGCTTTTAAAATGTTGCGGAATTAAATTATAAAAGACCAAAACAACCATTAAGAAATACTAAAAGTAAATAAGGGACTATTTGTTCAAGAATCGTTATATTGTAATGTTTATAAAATCCAAAAATAAATTCATTTATCCTTTTAAAGAGAGAATAAGTATTTTACAGTTTTTCACCATTTATTTCACGAATTTCACAAAACTTATTAGGTTATGAGACCAGAAAAACCGATTAAATTTCTAGAGTAAACGGTTTGAATTTGTTTGACTAAATACAAAAAGGTTACAAGTCATAAAGTTAGTCAAAATATCCACCTATGTTAACTAATTAGTACAGTCTTGGTACAGGCGTGAATACAGTTTTAGAGCATCGGAAGAAAATATTAAACAATTTTAGACAAAATTGCAATTTTTATTTTTATTTTTTAATAACTTAATTTGAACTGAATTTAATCTAGAACACAAAATTTGCCCCCAATTAGTTGAAATGATTGTACCAGAGGAAGGGGCCAAATTTTCATTAAGCATATTTACAAAATTAAAATCTAAAATTTGAGATGTATTTGCATGAAAAAGTAGTATATTATAAATATATTACTATTTAGTCTAAATATATTAATTTTAGTAAAGTTCATTAAATGCCTCTGTTTTACATGTAATAAGAAATAAATTAGTTTATAAATAATTAAGAGAACTTAGCTTAAAAGCTTCTAAAGCTTCCTAGCTAAAATTCTGGGCTTTGATAAGAAATAAATTGTTAAACGAAAGTATTATATTTTTTCTTGTTTCAAGAAAGGTTTGGTCGTTTATTTTGCTTTCTTTGATGGGATGGATATACGCTTTGTTTTAATTATTTTAAGTACTTCGAAAAATTCGTTTTATAATAACACTTTTCATTATTTTTCAAGAAATAGTTTGCATTTTACAAAAGTCACTCTTTTAAACAGCCTTACCATGTTCCTTTTTCATATTTTGCTTAAACAGTATCTGATATTTTATAACTTCTCAAGTATTAAAGCTAATGCCTAACAAAACAATCTAATAATTCTCATACTTCATACTTCGCCTGAAAACTCTAGGTATTCTATAGTTTCTTTTGAATACCTCTATTCCATGAACTGCCTGTAAAGTGTATGAATGAGGGTGGGTGCATATGATAATAAAAAGCTAATATTTTTCAAAGATCACGAAATTAAATGAAAATCGATAATTTAAACTATTATAATCGATATTTAAACTATAATTTAAACTAAATATCACGGATAAGGTATATTATCTTAGTTCCATATTTTTTTACTGCACAGTCAAACATTCACAAATAATGTGTCTGAATTATACAAATTTTGATAATAATTATTCTTTCAAAAAGCATTTGTAAAAAGAAAATAAATGTATAAATTTGGAAGAAAACTTCTGCAGAATAATTTTACAAAATTTTGACTGTATAATCTAATTTAAAGCCTATTAAATGACGGCAGCTAAGGTTATATATAAACTGTTTGGTATATACAACAGCAAAGATTATTATTCCCTAAATGAGAAACGAATAACTATAAAATTGTACGAATTTCTGTAGAGAGATTAACAACAGATTTTGTAAACAAGAGATTGTGATGAAAAAAAATATGAAACGATTGATTAAACAATTTTTAATTTCTGTCGGATATATTACCTGAAAACGAATATATAGTACATTGTAACGTTATGAATGAGGGCATTTCATGACAATTATTACATAATAGGTTATGGGCTTAATTTATGCTAAACACCTTGAGTAATGATAAATTTGTCTATTACATTTAATATGAGTCTAAATTTTCAGAGAAAGCTTTGAAATTACCCAAAAATATATTGATTCTCTATCGAAAAAATATGTTACCATCTTTTAACTGATTATGATACATATTATTTTGTAAGGAAGTGATAGATCTATTTTGTCTTCTTTTTTTGTGCTATGTCAATTTGGAATTTTCTGAATCTCAATTTTGTTGAAACAGAAATAACTGTGATTAAATAAACTCTCTTTTTGACCCAACATTCATCATTTTAAGCAATGAGTATTCTTCACTCTAATTTAATCTTTATTACCTGGCTGTATCAGTATGAAAAATCTTTAACCTGATAAGTGGAATACATATACACTGATGGAAAAAAAATCCCAACACCAAGAAAAAATTATTGTACAGTAATGAAATTTTAGGAATACATTTATCTAGGTAACATATTTAATGGATTAAAGTTTCAAGATCACAGGTAGAGCCAATGGCCAGAAGAGCCATTTCAAATGTGAAATGTTGGTACATTAGTAACCGGTGTAACCCCCAGAATTTTGAATGCAAGCATGCAAACGTACATGTATTGTGTCATACAGGTGTCGGATATCAGTTTGTGGGATGGAGTTTCATGCCTGTTGCACTTGGGCGGTCAATGCAGGGACGGTTAATGCTAGTTGTGGATGACGCTGGAGTTGTCGTCCAATGATGTCCCATACGTGCTCGATTGGAGAAAGATCTGGTGATCTAGCAGGCCAAGGCAACATGTCGACACCCTGTAGAGCATGTTGGGTTATAATAGCGGTATGAGGGTGAGAGTTATCCTGTTGGAAAACACACCCTTGAATGCTGTTCGTGAATGGCAGCACAGCAGGTTGTATCACTAGACTGACGTACAAATTTGCAGTCAGGGTGCTTGGGATAACCACGAGAGTGCTCCTGCTGTCATACGAAATTGCTCCCCAAACCATAACTCCAGGAGTAGGCCCTGTGTGTCTAGGCCACAGACAGGTCACTAGCAGGCGTTCACCTGGCCTCCTTCTAACCAACAAACGGCTATCACTGCGACCAAGGCAGAATTGGCTTTCATCAGAAAACAAAACAGATCTTCACTCCGTCCTCCAATGAGCTCTAGCTTGACACCACTCACGTCACAAACGGCAGTGGTTTGGAGTCAATTTAATACACTGTACAGGGCATCTGGCTCGAATCTGTCCTTGAAGTAACCGATTTGTAACAGTTCGTTGCGAATACACTATAACCCCTCCCTTTACCCTCTGATTGTTTATGACTTTTCTTATCTGGTTTTCACTACGTCTTCCCCTCAACATTTTCTTTCTGTCTTTTTTTATGTTTATTTTGTTTACCATCACAGATGTGGTCATCTGCGCAGGGGATGGGCTGATTGGTAATGATGAGATTGTTGAAGTAAAATACCCAACATCCTATAGAAATATTTATCCAGATGTGGCAATAAAAGAAAAAAAAAATCCATTTTGGAAATTAAACAAAGATGGGAAAACAACTGTGAATAAGAACCACAAGTATTATTTTCAAGTGCAGGGTCAACTGCATATAACGCAAAGGTGCTTTTGTATATTTTCAATGTGGAAGGAGAAGGGGCAAAAAACAGAAAAAATAACTCGTGATGCTATATTTTGGCAACAAAAAATGGAGAAAAAATTGAGCTTCTTTTATTTTGTCTGTTTATTGCCAGAACTTGTTGATCCAAGATATCCACGATCGATGAAAATTAGGAATCCATCAACTATTATAGAGGCCCAAAAGAAAAAAAAAAGGACAAAACACCTTTAAATAAAACACTTTCAAACAAATAAGAGTGTTTCCAAAATTTTTTGTTCTCCGCACACTTTTATAACTATAATTTGTTTTCTTTTTTATAATTCGTTGCTACTTTGTTTACGATTTTTATCAATGTTTCATACATTTGATCTTGTACTTAACGCTCATCTTATTTATATATTTTGCAATAAAGGATAATAAATTTTATTCTTAATGGAAAAATTATATTGCTTTTATCGGAAAAATAATTACTGGAATTAAATTAATTTAAAGAGAGGTAAGGTATAAGAAAATCTATACCCTCTTTTATTCACTAATATTTGAATATTCTCACATTTCTGAATACGTTTTTTTCAAAATCGCGGTGATCTATACTCATCTGTATTTAAATTATATTAGTTCCCTAAGCAATTTCGTTCTAAAAAAGTTTTTTAAACCAGTCTAAAATGATTATTTCTTGACTTTTTAAGGATCAACACAATTTAATAGCTTTATTTTATAATTCTGATTTTGCTAATATTTATCAAGTTACGGGCAACTCCGTGCAAAATCTGCTAATTACATTTGTGATTTGAGAACTATTTTAGAAATCTTAAATAACGCTTTTAGAGAAATTTTCTTGCATCGTTACCATTAAATTAAAATTTCAACAGCAAAATGACAACAAAGCAATATATTTTTAAAAAAAATGTATATTAGCATTTCTGTACCCATATATTTTACTTTTGATCTTTCGATCTATTCGTGTATTTACATTGGTTATATTTGGGCTTTGAGAAAATAATTGTTTAACAGAACAAGTAAAAACCAAGTATTACGAGCAGCTACCAAGTGACTGAAAAAAGATAATTTTGATTAATTAGAAATGAAGTGAAATTTTGGCGTTTTACGTGATAATTTCCTAAAATTTTACAGCACAAAAAGTTTTTTCAACATTTTTAAATTCAACGAATAACTCAATTAATAATGTCACTTTTTTGCTGCACATTTTTTTTTCATATTTTTAATCTATATTAAAAATATATTGTAAATGTATTTTTCTTTAATATATATTTAATTGCTGAAATGAAATCCAATTCTCTTTCATTGTTGTGACCAATATTTCTTTTATACTTTTTTATGGTGAAATTATGAAAAAACGGTTTATTTTTACATAATGCGTAGGCTTCGATATAAAAATATAATTTTAATATACTTTTTTAAACTTATACTTACAATTCAGGTTTCGTAAATATGCAACAGTGAAATTTTTATAAAGTGTATCCATTTTTAAATCCTGTGACTTTTTAATGTAATAAATTATTTGATGTATAAGAATCAAAGTTAGTGAAATTAATTATATTAGATGAGAATATAATCTGTAATGCGCATAAACAATGCTGAATGAGAAAGTTTTTATATTAATTAAACTTTAAATACTTTCGTTTTTCCAAGTTCCCATCTTTGTGAGATTATTGAAAATTAGAAAGATGCCTTGTACAGAATGTGGAACAGTATAAGTTAAAAAAAAAACTAGTAGTAAACGTTGCATATCTATAGAATTTGAAGTTAAATATACTCCCGTGAGTAAGTGATCCAAAGCAAGCTGATTTTAGCAACCATAAATCTGGATTATAAAAAATAACTAAAACTAAGTTGATCACTTCTTTCATTAAAACTTTATTATATGACAGAGATATAAGGTTTTTTAATGTACATTGGCATTCATGTAACAATATATTTTACAACTATTTTTCGTACAATTTATGGTTACATATGAATAATCATAATTTCTATTTTGAGCGAAGCAACATTCTTACCAATTTATTTAATTGAATCTCTTTAAACAATTTTCTTTTTAAATTTTAGTTACTTAAAAATTTTTTAAAAAACTGATAATTCTTCAGAAATGCGGAAAAGCTTTGACTTATTCCAGATATCAGAGAAAGAAAAGTTTGCGGTTATTTTATTCTTTTCTTTGCTAAATATATGTGACCATATTATATACATTATTACAAAGCCAAGATAAATTTTCATTTTGAAACATTCCAGAACCAGAAGACATTTAATATAATATATGCAATTTCATTAGTTATTTTTTCTTCCAATTTATGCTTATTATCATACTCAGTTGGTTATATTCCACATAGGATAAATGCTATTACTTACTTTTCTAACATTATTTTCAAAATAGGCTTTTTCTTTTTAATGTGGTACAAATGACTCATTTAATTAAAATTTCGGACATTCTCTTTTTTCCGAAAATTAGGGAGAAATTAGTATCCCAGCTACATAGAAATACCAGGACATATCAAATACGTAGCATGAGTTGGAAAATTCACTTTTATTCGTTTCCTTTCTCATTCAACCCTATTTAATATTTTTAAATAAATAATTTTAAAATATAAAAAATTACGGACATTTTCTTTAAATTCGCTGTTAGTACTAAATCTATTGAGAGAAAGGATTGAGCTCATTGTTTAGGGATGAGTTTGAGGTCTTACATTTACATAGGCACATAGATCTTTCCCAGTTCCCTTGGATTAAAAAATTAGCAATCGCATTTATTGCTAAAAATGAAGTCTTGCTAAACGAAATACTACAAATATTAAATTATTCAATTACTCTTTCTAAATTACCGGATTCTCTAATCTTAATTAACAGAATTATGAAGAGCAGTGATGTGTTCTATGTTCTATGAGTCCTATTCACGCGGCCCTCAGAACGATTTTTCTATGCAACTCAGAGAGTATATTTTCCAAACAAGTCTCAAAAACCCCTCTCGTGATGTACAAACACAGTGTCGGTTTTCAGAAGACCCCTTCAAAGAATAAGGGGAAGTTTTATTGGGGGCAGTTCGGTGGGTCGGTTGACCTTCTGAATGTCACACTCCCACACAGCAACCCGGGGACTAGGAAATCTTTTCTAGTTGGGTGTTATTTGGCTTGTCAATCAAACCTTCCTTCGTTAATTTGGTAACGCTTTTCCCCCCCAATGATAGGTGGCGCTTTTATCGACATCAGGTTTTGTTCTCAGTATATGGCACTCCTAAGTCTAAAATACTGTTTTTATACATTAAAAATTTTTTTTTAAATATGCATCGGAAAGAAGATACCCAAACGAATGCATCATAGAAGCTACTTTTATTTTATTTATGATAGATTTTTTAATAAAAATGTTTAAATGGTGCAGTCGAAATTATGTGATATTTTAATAAATATTTAAAAAATACTTTGAAAAGTCCGAGAAAAAAATTTTTTTCATAGAAACCTGTGTTTTTATTCCTTCTATCAATTGCAGTTAATTTCATAAAACAGTAACCTTAATATCTAAAGGAAAAAGAGCTTAGCATTTTCTCCATAGGATAACATTACGCTTGAAAATCGTAGGTGGCGTGTATACGGCACCCTTAAAATAAGTGTTTTTATTAACTATAAAAAAGTTTGTGCATGTCCATGTGTGTATATGGGTTGATGATATGTATACCAAATGATGCGTTTTAGTGTTACTAAATTCGGCATATATATACGTTGCTGAATGGACATTAGAAACAGTTCGTTTCTAATATAGTAATTAACAATTTGATTAACTAATAATTAAACAAAATTCAAGCATTTTCACAATTATAATTTCCAAGAATATTATACCAGAATGATAATTTTTATATTATATTAGAATTCTAATAATTATATTTTCATTTTTGATAAAAATTAGTGCCTTGTAAATTTTTATATTTTTAATCAGTTTTTAAGGCACATTTTAACAGAAATATTTGAGAAATGTTTCTTGTTGAAATTAAATGCAGACCGATTTCACTGTAGCTTCTAAAATTTTGACAGTGACTTCCCTCCTTTGTTGATGATCAATAAATTAATATATAGTTTATTATTTCTTTTTCAAGTTGAGTAAATTAATTTAATGTATATTGACATTCGTAATCTGTGTTGTAATTACAATTAAAGCTTAATTTTCTCTTATTTTTAACAGAAGAGAAACACATTCAAAGTTCGTCTAAATTTAAACACGTCCGCATTAAACAATAAAAAAGGCAGAAAAAGATTCTAAAGAGTATGAGTTATATGTCTATCAAGATACGTTAAAAATTACTTTGTGGAGAAATCTATTAATGTAGAATTATTACAAAAAGTAGTGTTTTACTTTATTGTACCCATGGTTGTATTTTTGTTTGATTATTTAATTGAATATTTTAGAAACCATTAATCTTATGAAGGAGCTGATTCCTAAATTAAGTTATTTTTGCATATTACCAAAGAAATAATTTCTTGAAATTTAAATTATTATTTAATTAATATTCTAAAATTTCAGTTGTGAGTGAAAATAGATTTCATTATTTCTTTTCAAATTGCAATTTCAGAACATTTAAGTGATAGCAGTCGGCATATTCTTGTATCTCATCATTAGAACAAAGATAAAAAAAATATTTATCAGTGGGATGTTTAGTTTTATCTCATACATATGATTTGAATTTCTCAAACTCTGAACCTGATTTGAAAATCATAGGAGCTAAATAGATTTTTTACTCCTTGAATTACAGACAGATGAATTGCGTTTTGTTCCAAAGATGGCAGCATGATCGGCCACATTCTTTTAAAGCAAAGTAATAAAATGTGGCATTCGAATTCAGAAGAAAGTTTAAATCCATTAACTATATGTTTTATATAATATCAATCAATAAATAGATTATTGAAGACATTTTGAAATTATTTTTTACACAGTATCATTGTATTATAAATCATATTTAGATTTTTAAAAAATTCTTAGTACATTAATATTGAAAAGAAAAAAAGATTTATGCAACTAAAACGGTTCGTAGGACTTAATTAACGTTATTAAAGACAATTTCTGACCACTTTAACCTTTTCTATAGAAAGATGAATCATCTCATGGTATTTCTTCAAGACAAGGGTGTATTGGATTAAAATACTGGAGTTTAAAATAGCATAACTGAATCATATTTAGTCACGAAGTAGTCATTTTACTTTTTTTATTTACAATGATGGTGTAACAAGAATACGTGTAATTTAAAAGTTAAGATTATTAGAAATATAAGATTTTATAAACAATTTGTATTTTTATTTATTCCAACTGTATGAAATATTTTGCCCCCATTTAAAAGGGTCCACGAACTGAAAATATAACATTGATATAGCTTATTTAAAATTAAAGTTTGTATTTGCGTAATGTTGATTTGAATAAGCAAATAATATACCAATCAAATTGTTTTAAATAAACTCTTCCCGATTCTTACCAAATGCTTCAAAATATTAGTAACGCACTCTAAACATAGAGAGTATTAAAGTTGTAGAATGCTGAACTTTTATTTTTTTTTAAATATAATTTTTGCGTATTTTAATTTCATTTTCAATGTCACATATGCATTCAAGCCTTACATTATCGATATAACTAATATATTATCTGTGATTTTATATTTCTATGGTGATAGTAAATAAAGAAGCGATTAATTTTCTTTTAATAATAAACTTTGAGACATCAATTACCTTCATTAGTCTAATTACTTTCGATAAAAAGGCTTTTAATAAATTAACAGTTATTGTTGAATTGTAAATAACATTACTGAGTATTGTTAATTATTTACTTGAATCCATTATAAAAAATATTAAGTATAATTATTATTCTTAAGTTTTTGGAACTGGTTCCAAAGATAAACTTTTATTAATTCTTATTTCAATTTTTAATTGCTGAAATTAATTTGTATCTAAAATAAACTGCATTTTTTGTAAATGCATGCACTTTGCCAACATATTTTCTTTCAATTATCACAGCAAATTTTAGAACTGCTAAAAAATCATAAAATTGATTTTCGGTAAATTTAAAAGAACTGTTTTGTCTTATGTATTCATATATAGATGGCAGCAGCAACATTCGTTCATTTCTTTATGTTTCTTCAGATTTTATGCATTTAAATATGTATACAAAGAGGATTTTTTATAATAATAGCAAAAAATCTGCAATTTTTTTTTATAATTTTCTTGCTATTAGAGCAATCTAATGCAGATAAAAATATGTCTCCTTTAAGGTCCGTGGAGATATATCTTAATACTTATTTGGCAGTTGCAAATTTTTGTGTTTCCACAGATTGGGGACACTTAAGTATAAATAATGCTATAATCTTCACATAACTAAAAAATAAAGTTTCCGGACTTTTACCCGTATTTCATTATGTGTTCTGGAAGTGTTGACCTTTATCTATGTGTATCTTCAGTTTCATAAGATTTATGCCTTTACCGAAAATATTTGAGTAACTTTGAAAATTTTGTGAGACTCAAATGTTTTTCTCATAACCAGTCTTTAATTTTCCATTAACCTACTGTCTATGAAGATGGCGAAACATTTTGCATCGCGAAATGTTTGACATGAGGAAACCTTTTTTTCCTGAACTTTATTTGTTGTGTAGATCACCAATATATTCTAGAAGTCAGAAAGCGTTGGCAATGTTATAAATCATGTAGATTTAACTGTGTTAATGGCTAACCTTATCTGACGCCATTGCAACTCGTTCTTATTGCTTATTTGCCTTGACGCCAGTGGCGATTAGTTATAAAATATATTTTTCTTTTCAAGAGGTTCAACCAAAAGGTAGGAGATAACTAGCAGGGCAGAATGAAATGCAGAAGAAAAGTCTTCCTCTTGTGTTCATCATAATTTTTTTTTTTCTGATGTGTTTAGTAAATATTAACTTATTTTACTATTGAGTAGTAAATGTGTCAAAACGTTTCTCTACATAAAGCATTTGTTACCTTCTAGTTTCCGATAACAGAAATAATCTGATCTTGCGACAAAAAACAAACTTTAAACTCTCAAATTTTTCCAAAAGCTTTTGTAATTACTACTGAACAAAAAAGCAGATATGGATTTAATTTGTTTCCACACTGTACGTACTTTATTTTTTATGCTATGTATTTATAAAAATCATTGAAAGAATCCAAATGTTATTTGTCATAATATCTCTAAATACTCAAATTTCGATGGCCAGTATTTGCAATATTTTCAAAGGGTTACCATTTCACGATCAGTTTTACTTAGAAAGCTGTTCATACTTGCCTTTTGATTCTGAAAACTAGATAAATTTTTTCACTTATTTAATTTGTAGTAATGAATTTAGAATTTTTTTTATAAATCTGCAATTTTGCAACAGTGTTATTATACTTTCATATAGAAAGGATTTAAACCTTATGGTGGGTTCATCATAATCAGCTTTGTGCAATCTGTGTCAACAAAAAAATCAAAGCTAACTCTAAGCAATTATTAGGTACTATTTAGAGTACTCTAAGTAATAATTATTGATATTAATTAATCTATTTTAAAATGCTATTCACGTAATTCATATTGAGGTTTTAAGATTTAAAGATTGCGTCGTCAAGTAAAAAAAAAAAAAAAAAAACATTCGTGGACTTCAGCATCTACAGGAATTTTTATTCACTCTATCATAACGGTACAACAAGCAAGTCAAAAGTGGTTCTAGGAAAAAAAAACCACGTTTTTTCATTAATACAGTTTGGTTCACAGTTAACACTGAGAGACAGTTAAGAGAAATAGAAAGTAAAAATACAACAACTCAATTATAAATTATGGTGAACATTTTAAAAATTAACAATAATCAATTGCTATAAAATAAAATAAGTGTAACATTTTTAATTCATTCAATTAATAGAATTAAATTGATTTCGCTACAAAGTTAGACACTATTGAGTAAACTGATCTCTTGCAATCAGTATTTCAGTACAGCCATCTGGTGGCCAAATTAGTAAATGCAGTGTCCTAACATTACTCCCTTACTAGTAACTGAGTTACGATAATTTATCAGAGAATCATAGTAGGAGGAGTTTAGACATAAGTACACGCAGAATTCCATAACAAGACATATTAACTTTAGGAATAAAGATTAAATCAAAATTTATGTGCATATATGAGAGCACATTCATAAAACAAATGACATACTGATTTCCATTTTTACTTGAATTAACTGTGATGATGCTGAAAAACTATGTATACATACTGAAATACTATACAATACACAATTCTACAAATTCATTTATACAACATTTCTAGTTTATATTTACATCATGTGTCATATTTTCAAATTGCATGAAATTAGGAAAATAATAATTTGTAAACAGTGATGTGATGACATCTATAATTCAAAACCATCATACCTTTACTAAAAGAATTAAGTGAATATTTATAAAATGTAATTTCTAATTAGAGAAATATATCACAAGGATAATTTATTGCAATGAATATTATGGGGGTACACCTTATACTACAATTTATGTGCACATGCTCACTAATATAACATTACAAATATACTATTTATCTACCCTCCTTGATATTATACAAATCACTTGATACTATTTAAGATTACAGATGATCAATGCCAGACAACAGAAATGCTAAATGATTAAAATCTGCTTACTCTTACTTAAATAGAAGTCAATAATACTGAGAACACATTAGGTAGAAAGTTATCTTTTATTAAGAAAACTGAATATAAATAACGAAATTTGAAATTAATGCACATTTTAACTTTAAAATAACAAATTCATGCAACTCATAAACATTTATACAAACTCAAAATCATTTTAGGTGTTTAATCTTAGAGAGGTAAAAATAAGAATAATAATATTTACATTTTTAGTCTTGGAATCTCACAGGCAATTTAATTGCTCTACCCCGTCGAGAAGTTGGCTGCTTATAAGATGAGGGTAGAGGTTTTAGTGCACCTGAATTCTCATCTGTTCTCTTAGGTGGGGTTTCTGTGTTGGTGTTTTTATTCTCAACCAACAAATAGGCTGGTTTCAACCTGTCAATGGAGGTATTCACACTTTTATTTTTTATTAGCACTGTGAAATACTTGGTATGGTCCTTCGTATGGTGGTTCTAAGGCTTTCTTTACCCTGTCAATTCGCAGAAACACATGTGAACACGATTCGAGGTCTTGATGAACAAAAACTTGCTTTTGATGACTTTTAGATGCAGGTACTGGTTTTAACTGTTGCATGTACTTCTGTAATTCAGTTACAAAAGTATCTGAATCCATTTGGATGGTAGGTGGGTCAAAAAATTCTCCTGGCAGCTTGATATTTGTACCATAGAGCATTTGAGCAACAGAATGATTCGTTTCTGGTTTAAGTGAAGCTCTTAATCCTAGTAACACTGTAGGCAAGTTCTCTGTCCATCTGATGTTGTCGTGAGCTTTTATGGCCCCTTTGAGTGTCCTATGTAACCGTTCCACTTTCCCATTGCACTGGGGATGGTAAGGTGTTGTTTTTGAAACTTTTGCTCCACAGACAGTAGCAAGACATCTGAAAAGCTGAGGCTCAAACTGTCTTCCTTGGCGGTTATGATGGTAGAAGGAACTCCAAACCTGCATATCTAATTCTGAAAAAATGCTTTACAGACCACCTCAGCTGTTATGGTAGACAAGGGCACTGCTTCCATCCATGAAGAAAAACGGTCAATGCATGTAAGACAGTAAGTACTCCATGCCTTCTGATGGAGGTAGAGGGCCAATGATATCAATATGCACTACACTAAATCTAAAATCTGGTACAGAATATTCACCAAACTTGGATTTCGTATGCCTATTGACTTTGCACTTTTGGCACCGAATGCATGTTTTAGCCCATTCTTGCACATCCTTATTGATTCCAGGCCAAATGAATTTTTCATCCATTTGTTTGATGGTGCTTTTATCTCCAGGATGAGAAAAGCCATGTATTCGTTGAAACATCTGCATTCGAAAGTCCTTTGGATGTAAGGTCTAATATTTGACGTAGAGGTGTCACACCATAGTGTCTTTCCTGAAGGTAATTTTGAGGGTTTAAACAGTAATGAGGAATTTTCCTGCATTAGTTAGTGTAGCTCTTGATCATGGGCTTGCTTCTCTGCTATAGCATCATTGTCAATGATGGAAACAGACTCAATTCTTGAAAGTGCATCAGCAACTACATTATCTTTGCCTTGAATATGATGGATATTTGTCGAAAACTCAGAAATACATTGCAGTTGCCGTAGCTGTCTTGGGGATGCTTTTTCATTCTTCTGTTGGAATGCAAATGTAAGAGGCTTGTGGTCAGTATAGATGGTGAACTCATTGCTTTCTAACAGATGTTTGAAGTGTTTCACAGAAAGGTATATTCCCAACAGTTCCCTGCCGTAGGTACTATACCTTCTTTGTGCATCATTCAACTTTTTAGAATAGAAAGCTATTGGCTTCCAACTCTTATTTTCAAATTGTTGAAGTACAGAACCCACTGCAAAGTCTGATGCGTCAGTGCAAAATGATAATGGAAGTCCAGATCTTGGAAAGGAAAGAAGAGCTGCTTCAGCAAGATCAGCTTTACATTTTTCAAAGCTGTTTATGGTCTCCTCAGTCCATGGCACTTTTCTGCGGTCTTTCTTTTTTGCTCCTTTCAATAGTTCATGTAAAGGTGCATGTGTCTTAGCAGCATCCTTTAAGTATCTGCGGTAAAAATTTATCATGCCAAGAAAAGTTCGAAGGTCATGAATAGTGGGTGGCAGCTTGTAATTCCTAATGGTTTCCACTTTCTCTGGTAATTGGCGAGAACCTTCAGCAGTAATAAGGTATCCCAAGTATTCCACTTGGTCAGCTCCCATCACTGATTTTGAAATATTGATTCTTAGTCCTTATTGCTGGAATCTTCGGAAAACTAAATTCAGGTGTTCCTTGTGCTCATCTTCTGAAGAGGAAGCAACAAGGACATCATTAAGGTAAGGAAAAACAAAGTCCAGACCAATTAAAACTTCTGTAATGAAACGTTGGAAGGTTGAAGGGGCATTCCAAAACTCATAACATTAAATTCGTAGAGGCCAAATGGTGTAGTTATAGCAGTCTTTTCCTTGTCTTTCTCAGCAATTGGTATCTGGTAGTACGCTTTCACCAAATCTATTTTCGAGAAATTTTTTTTATCCTTTAGAATGAAATGAAAGTCCTCTATTCTAGGAATTGGGTATCGGTCCGGCACAGTAAGAGCATTGAGCCGTCGGTAGTCCCCACATGACCTTAATGAACCATCTTTCTTGTTTACCAGATACAATGGACTTGCCCATTGAGATTTAGAAGGTCTGATAATGTCGTTGTCAAGCATAAACTGGAATTCCTGCTTTGCAAGCTTTAATTTATCTGGGGTCAGTTGCCCGGCCTTCGAATAAACAGGCTGGCCAGTTGTTAGAATGTGTTGCTCCACTCCATGATTTACAACTCTATTTACTAAATTAGGTTTGGTTAAATCAGGATAGGAATTAAGTAAGTTGAAATATTCAGATGCTCTATTGACTGTGCTTAGATCAAAATTTCCTTGAATGGTAGAAACTTCCCCTTTAGTGGAAAGGTTTATTGCAGCATCAATTAATTTTCTATTGTGAAGATCTATTAATAAAGGGAATTTTCGGAGAAAATCAGCTCCTATTAAGCCACGATTAACTTTAGAAATGATAAATGGCCATTGAAATGGGCGTCTTAATCCTAGATCTAGAGTCAGCATTTTTACACCAAATGTAGGAATTTCTGTGCCATTTACTGCATACAGTTTATAAGATGATACTTGGCACTCACCTTTCTTCTTTGTCCAAGGGAGAATCGACACATCTGCCCCACTGTCCACAAGTAATTGGCAGCCAGTTCCAAAATCTTGATTTGCGGCCTAAATTCTCGGCAGTAGAACTCGCCGCAGCCTCTATTGCTGGGTCTGGTTTCTAGACTGGTCCCAACTGCATGGCTGTACACATTTATTTGCTAGGCACTTTTTCCCAAATCTATAGTGAAAATAACAGAATTTTCCGCCAGGGTTGTATCGCCGTCTTGATTTGCTCCGACTTCTACCTCGTTGACGGTGATGAGGGCTAGGGCTCCGAGAGTTCCGTTGAAAGTTTAAAGATGCCAGTTGACCTGCCAATGAAGCTATTTTAGACAGGAGTTGATCCATTCCAAAAGTCTCCTTCTGTACCGCCGCAACATCAGTTGATCTTGGCACCATTTCCACGATCTTGTCAGCCATCACTGCTAATTTGTCGAGGTTTTCTTCACTGACTATGATAATGCCCTTTACTGAGTCAGGCATCTTGTCAATCCACAGAGTACGATAGGCTTTTTCCGAGACGTCAACACCAGCCAGGCCACGCATCTTTCTCAGCAGTTGACTAGGCAGCATGTCGCCTAACTCGAGACCCGTGAGAAGACGTTTTATCTTTTTATTTTCACTTTCGACGAATATCTTCAATAATCGCTCTTTCGCCGCAGTGTATTTATTTGGGGTAGGATCCTTTACAATGTCCGAGATATCCTCCAACACCTTTGGCTCTAATTGTGCCACGAGGTGACTAAACATAGTCTCTTCGCTAGTAATCCTGCAAATCTTAAACTGCGCTTCCTCTTGGTAAAACCATATTTCCGATTTGTCAAACCAGAACGGCGGTATTTTGACACTAACGCCGCTCGCTTCAGCTTTCTCACCATCTAGAGTCATTTTGACGGTTCAGCAGAAGAAAATTAGTCCAAGGTCACCAGTTATTAGGTACTATTTAGAGTACTCTA
>JAPMOQ010004434.1:3216844-3237732 GCA_026543055.1 Argiope trifasciata | reverse complement strand
ATTAAATGAAATACGAAGTTGAACACATGAAAATCTTGCATTTTAATTAAGAGTAGGAAAACTTATTATTCTCTTAATAAAAAAACGAATAATTTCTCCCTCTTGTTGCTGCAAACGAAATTAAAAAATTTTGGGTATTTTAAATGAGCAGGAAATATTTTTAAATCCATTCTAATCTCTCAACAATAATGTAAAAATATACAAACTCTATTCTTTACTCGATTTTCTTGACAAGAAGGGGAAAAAAAGAGAGACCCCTTGAGATTCAGGTTAATTTGGTCTCAGGTGTCTTCCATAAGTACAAAGACTTTCAAAGAGTATCTTGTGCTTGTTCGAGGGTTTCTACGGGTATTTCTTTTATCTTGAGCTTAACTGGTCAGATAATGAAGCAATGAAAACAAAGCAGTTCAGTGTTTTTTTATAAGTGGATAATGTTACACATGTTCAACATTTACAGTATTTCTATCAGCACAATTCATATAGCACAATTAATTTAATAATTATTTTAAATCTCGAAAATATATGGCCAATATTAAATTCTGGATGATAAGCTTATTTAAAAACAAAAGCAATAAACAGTAGGATAAGATATTTATGGGATTAACTTAAACTGAGGGAAGGTGATTGAATTTTAATGGTACCAAGAACCTCATATTATTCCTTATTCGGCGAAATAAATTAAATTTCTTATTTCAAAGAACAAAGGTAAATGAAATAACAGAATCGAATTTCTTTAAATTTTATTATCAATATTTTGGTATTAAAGTCAATCAAGATATCTAACTTACTAAAATAATAATCATAAAATTAGATTCACGTAATCAGTTTTATAATCATAAAATTTATTATTAGAATAGAATACATTTATGAACTGTATTGAATACATTTTAATGATAACATTTATTAGGTAAAATAATTAAATTTTATAATCATAAAATTTATTACTTGAAATAAATACATTTTATAACCATAAAATTTATTTATTATAGAAATTTATGTTGTATTCAATAAGTAAGTATAAACTAAAATTTTAACATGATTTATAAAACCATTACATCTACATAAATAATACAGAGCGGTTTCTTTTGGTATCACTGAAAAGAATTTAAATCATTGAAAAATGATAAAAACGTATTTAAATGTCTTTTAACTTTTAAACTTTAGTACCTATATAAAGTTCACAATCAAGATTTGTTTAGAAACCATATGATTTCTCACGGCCATTCATATAAATGTGCAATACCATTATTATAAAAGTATTTGTACTGATAGAAGCATGGTTTGTTTCATATTTTTCTTGAATGGTTTCAAAATTTTTGATAATTATTTTCTTTTACTACTTGAAACAACATTCAAAGCCTCTCTGTAGTTTTAAAGAATGAATTTAATTCTTTTCTTTCTTGAAAGTTTTTAATACCTTTTGAGTGTAAAAATATACATACTCTATAGTCTCTTCGATGGGTTTAGCAAAGCGAATAACAAAGCTACGGACACTAGAGATTCAAGTTAATTTGATCACAGGTGTCATTCAACATTACAAAGATTTCTCAATAGTTTCTTGTAATTCTTTAATTTCTTTTAACGCCATTCCTTTATCTTTCACTTAATTTGTAAGATAATGAAGCATTGAAAGCACAATGGGCCCTCCTCGCTTCATTGCAATTGTAAACAATTTTTAAGGTCCGGGATGATTTTAAATAGTGTATACACAACAAAGATAATGTTTTTCTTTTATTGTAGAGAAAATGCTATCTAAAATTTTGATTTTGAAAATTGATTTATAAAAGTACCATGAGCTTTTGTTTCTATTAGAATAATGATACTAATATTTGTCTTCTAACTCAGTTCATAAAATCAAATTTAAAATGATGCTTAAACTTTTCAATTTGTTATTAAAGATCCGAGAAAATTAAAAAAGATGATTCTACATAGAATGTCTGTAATTTGTCATAAAACGCTTTAGTGGTTTCTGAATCCTTATTCCAAGAATATGTTCAATATATACATTTATATTCCAGTTAATAACAAGAATATGGCAGAATTTTTTAAAAATTACTAATGCATTATTTTATGAGAAAATTTTGATTTCAATATTTTTTAACAGAAATATTACTATCAGAATGATGAAATTAATTTTTGCTTTCCAATAAATCAATTAATAAAATTATTTCTTAAATGAAGGACCACGTTTTAGATTGTTTGTTATAGAGTGAAGCTAAGTAAATATTTCATTTCATTTCAGGAATTTTAAGAAGTGCTTTAATAATTTTTAATCTCTTATTGGAGAAACTTTCATGGAGTTTTCATCAATTAATAACAAGAATGTGGCGAACGAAGTCATACTTTTATTTTTTATGTTTATGTTAGTTGTATATGTATCATTTTATCAAAAACTTTGAATTTCAATATTCATATTAAGAAGGTTGAGAAAATCTAATAAAATATTACTCATCTAAACGATCCAAATGTAGCCATTATAAAATCTTTAAGTCAACTTTATATTTTCATTGTTATTCAGTTTTCTTTGTGGAAAATAATCTGCACTCTTTTTATTTTTGTGTTTTGTGTATTCATTTGCGGTTTTATACGTTGCAGCATTTGCGCAATTTCTTTTCTAAAATTATTACAATGATGAGAATAATTTTAATATATTACATCAACTTTACAGAAAGAATAGTGTTTAAAAAAATGTAATCCAAGGATTTTTTCCCAAATGTTTTATTTTTATCATTTTAAATAATATCTTAAATGCACAACAGCATCCTATTGAAGTTCAAAAAAAAAATAATCTTTTCAATAATACCAAAATTTAAACCAACAAAATTAAATTTATATTCTATTTATAATTTTAATGAATTATTTAATAAAGAAATTAGTTCTTTGCAACAGTTTGTTTTGCTCAAAATAAAAATAAAATTTGACGTGCACGCTCATGTTACAGATGCATTGCAAAATAATTTCTTTTTTTACAAACATTTCGCAATAACACTTTTAAAACTAAACTTTTCGAAAAATTAAATCAAGAAATATCTATTATATAACAAGTGTATGTATCAAATTAAATAATTAAGAAGTATAATACTTCCTAAAAATTAAGTGCCAAAAAAATATTTCTTTGAACATTTACAAAACATGGAATTTTTAATTCAATAAATCAGATTTATTTAAGGAAAACATGTTTAATATATATGCCTTTTCAATTCACTGCTGAAAAATTAATTTTTAAACATTTAGTAACAGAAATAAATTTCTTAAAATAGTCGAAATGATGCAATAAATTTACATTGTAAGCTGTGTATGTAAGTTGTGTCTACAATTACTCTGATAAATGTCATACCTTTAGCTTTTACCTAGGTCACCTGTTTTGAATTAAATAAGACGAAATATTCTTAAGACATTAGTATTATAAATGGGAAGAGTTGCACTCCAATAAGCTAAATCAATCCCTAATAGTGATTATATTAACTTATGAAAATTTGAATATTGCTGTTTGAAAAAAGACAATTTTAGACCATTTCATAGAGTGTATCAAAACTGATACCCAATTATTGCTCAGTTTTTTTTCTTTCCTTGACTGATTTTCCTAAGATTATGAAAATGTTGATTTAAAACTATTATATTCAAAATATCATAAATCGATTAAATTTGAAAGCCGAAGTTTGAAAATAAAGATTTATTTAGAAGTGTAAATTTAGCAGAATAGTATTCCATGAAAGGAATGTCAAATTTAAACTTTATAATTTTTTTAATGTATTTACAGAACAAAACAAAACAAAATATTGTTATTCATGGTATGTAAGTCTTTTGAAAACAAAACTAAATATTGAATTTCATGATGAAGCTGAGAAGTTTTCTTGGAAATCAGTTCTTGAGATATTATAGAAATTTTAAAAAATCTATACTGCACATAAAATTTTGAATTCTTTTCTTAAGACTTCAGAAATAACAACTCTGTTTTCAGTGATCTTATTTTTTTAAAGATTTTTTTCAATAAATAAAGTTTTCATAGTAACTACAGTTTAATCAGTTCCTTTTTAACTTATAGATGAAAATTTACGGAACTGATAAGAGATTAGAAACATAATGTAAAATTAACAGAATGACGCATGGTTTCTATACTAGTACTTGGATATTATATAAGTATGAAAATTTACAGCATAAAAAAAGAAACTGTTAAAAGACAAATTACATAAAATATCCTATTGAAAATTTTCTGGAGTATTAATACTGAGGAATTAATTGACAGCCAAAGATGGTTATTGCTTTTAATAATGTGTGTGAGAGTGTTGGTGCTATACAGGCTAGATCATTTGAGCTGCAGCTGTCACATACCTTGGAGCTCCAGAATATGCCCTAAGATAGTTTTTTTTTTTTTTTAATTTTTAGTTAATTGAAAATTAGGTGATATTTTGTAATTTCTCCATTATAGCTTTCGAAAATATAATAGCACAAAATTAATTTTTACATTATGTTAAAAATCTAAGTATTAGAAATAATAATCATTTCAGTGATACTTATGTTTTAACCTATAAATTAAATTTCTATTTTTGACAATTTTTTAACAAATAATTTAAATAATATTTTTCAAAAAAATATTTTCAATAAAATAAAAATAAAATTTGACCTGAACGAGCAAGTTCCGCGTGTAAGAAAAAAAATGAGTTTTTATCAACTATTTGTCAGACGTTGACAAAAGCTCAAATTTAAAAAAAAGTTAAATATTACTGCAAACCTTGAAAAATCATTTTTAATATGATTATTTTGATTACATAAAAGTTTTTTTTATCTATAATAATACCCGTTAGATAAGGTGATAGTATCATACATATACTAAGATGATAAAAAAGCGAAAAGATTTTATTGATACAATAAATGAGTCATATTACCTTTATTCCTAAATAATAAAGGTTGTCTTCCAAATTTCCCAAATTTTTGTAACTTAGTTATAATAGCCATATCAAAATGGCTCTTATTTCATAAGATTCAGAGTTAAAATACTTATAAAATGTCATTCCATTTATTACGATTGGTAAAGCATGGTTTACTTCTGTTTTGTCTCCTCTTAAGTTTTGTCTCCTATTATTAGATATTCTCAATGTCTGCTAAAAACTCTAAAGTCTACGGATTCAAAATACTTAGATGATATGAAGTACCGTTTGATGAAATTATATAATTTTGGAACGGTTCTTTTTACTCTAGTAAAATCATGAAAAACAATATATTTGGTAAGTGTGTTTGGTACTGTTCAAGTCACATAGATCAAAATCCCGATTAGAAACTATATTCTGGCTGTTCTTCATCTGATGAATGAATGTTGAAAATTGTTTTTTCAAAAATGAAAAGTCAAAATTTGATAGCAACGCATTTTTTACAGAAGTGCGTTGAAGAAGCATGTAATTTTATACCCCCCAAATTGTGAATTTAACTTACATTGTATCAGAGAGATGGCACCACAAGTTATCTGCAACAAGCATATTTAACCAACAAAAAGTATTTGAGATCATTGATCTGTACTTCGTCATTAAGCTTATACATTATGCTGGTTAGATAATAAGCCTCTCTGTTCCAAAAGTTTTTAATTTCTTTGAAGCAGCAGATATTTCTTACTCTAAAGCTCTACAGCCTGGAACACGGTTTCGTTCAAACGAATCGCCATTTTCAAAGTAAATTTTATCAGAGGAAAATACTTTCATATAATGCAATAAAAGCTCTATTCCAAAGATTCGAGCAAACGGGAAAAAATAAATAATGACTATATTGGATATGTCATCTCCCCCCACGATTCAACCAGCTGAGGCCACACAGTGGCCCTATATTTATATTTAGATTATTGCATCTCATTCTAGACTTCTAAGAACGACTAGGCACGGTCTCTAGCGTCAAAGCCTTGCAATCTTCTCTCACAAAATTCAATTACTTGCGTCTTTGATTCCTAATGCTATTAATGAATGCTAAAATTTCCGCTATGCAGTCGATGTCCTAAAACTGTATATTTACTGATTCTTAAATGAAGTATATTTTCCCCTATATGGCTCAGTCAACAAACAGATATTTTGATTTTGGAGATTCGAGAATCCTCATATCGCTTAAATTCCATCCGGGTCTTTCTTAAAAATAGTTTGGACATGGCTTCCTCTAACAGAAGAATTGGCCCATTTATTCAGGAGAAGATGATAGATACTGCAAGAAATCTTCGAATTCTGGAAGAATTCGCTGTGATTCATGTTGATTTAGAAGATTGTTCATACGCCTCCTGGTTCTTGGAAAGTGATATTTATCTGTATCAAGCGCTATAGTTTCTGATTTCTTGAGAGAACATTTTACTGATAGTGTCGAAACCCCGCCCATTTGGATGAGTTACGTTAGGCGACTGCAGCGCCAATTGTAATTCAGTAGCTATTGAATATTCGAACCGAAAGGTTCCATTTGTAATGTGTACCTGATATTGTTATGTGTTGAGGTGTATTGAGTGTGTTTTCTTTGTGATGTGTGTGTGTCTGTGTTATGAAAAGAAATAAACGTCGTAATAACGTTTAAACCGTTCATGGATTGTATTATTGACATTTCTCTACATACCGGCGTCCCAAAATGATATAGGTAAGTGAAATATCTTACCTTTTTATTGATTTATTATCAGATTTTTAAAAGTAAATTTGATATTTGGCGCCCGAACAGGGACTGCCATTATTGATATAGAGAAATTTTTATTGACTTTTTGAGAGGTTTTATATGTATTGTTTACATTGATCTGTAATGAAAAAGAAATAGACGCTACATATTAAAACCAATAGAAAACACACACACTCACATATTTAAAGCTGAGATAAACGATAAAAACACATTTATTGATATGGCCGAGGACGAGTTAAACAGATTGAAAAGGAGACGAGGCGCGGTCAGAGCATCGATCACCAAACACATAGCAAAAATAGAAAACGATCTAATTTCCCCAGACATTGCTGTCTGTGAATTAGAAGAAGCACTAGAAATTTTATACAACAAAATTGAGGAGTTAAAAACTCTCGATGCTCAAATAGGAAACCTCATTAAAGTAGAGGATATTGATGAAGAATATAAATTAGTCGAAGAATACCAAGACAAAATAACTAAAATAAAATTTAAAACGTTGCGATTCATAAAGAATTTAAATAAAGAAACTGTGTCAAATACTTCTTCCAATGAAATAATATCTCAAAATTCTACTTCTTTCATTCAAGGAATGGAAAAAGATCGCGTGAAATTACCAAAATTGACAATTCCAAAATATTATGGTGATGTCGCAGAATGGACAAATTTCTGGAATTGCTTTGATTCTTCAATCAATAAAAACGAAAATTTGAGCAAAATAGACAAATTCATTTATTTGAGATTATTGTTAGCGGGGCCGGCTCTTAGCGTTATAGATGGCCTTTCGTTAAAAAATGAGCATTACGACGACGCAATAAAGCTCTTAAAGCAACGTTTTGGAAATGAAGAAATTTTAATTAATGTTTTTATTGAAAAACTCATTCATACGCCCCCCCTAAAGAACTCCAATGATGTCAAAACATTCCGAAACATGGTTGATCATATTCAGAAAAATATAAGAAGCTTGGAATGTTTATCAGTTAAGAAGGAAACATATTCGAACATTTTAGTTCCTATTTTAACAAAATTGTTACCCAAAGATTTGTTGTTAGAGTTTAATAAAAGAACCAAAAGCGCTACACTGTCTGTAATTGATGAGCTATTGGAATTTCTATCCTCTCAACTAATAGCAAGAGAAATAACGTACATAAATATAAATCCATTTCCTCAGGAAGTCAAAACACATAGAATGAGTAATACCAATCCAAGGTCACAAGGTCAGACTGCATCTGCTTTAATAAACGAATCGTCGCCAGAAGAAAAAATATTAAAAGAAAATAAAAAATGCATATTTTGTAAATCTCATGAACATTGCTCTGCTTCATGCGATAGTGGCCTAAGCATCGAAGACAAAATTGATATATGTAAGGCGTCTGGCTCTTGTTTTCGTTGCTTAAATGATAAAATAAAAATAAGACATTTGTCATCCAATTGTAGGGCAAAATTGAAATGCGGTTTTTGCTCTGGGAGACACGTTACCATCATGTGTTTCCGGGAACAAAAAATAAAGAAAAAAAATGTTTCGGATATTTCTAATAATAAAACAGACAAGGATTACGTTTTAGGAAATTCTACTGGGGGGGAGAAAATTATGTTACAAACACTTGTAGTTAATGTTTCGGGGGGAAGAAAAAATCATTTGATTCGAATGTTGATAGATACTGGCTGTTCTGCCAGTTATCTATCGGCATTTGCTGTGCAGAAACTTGAATTAAAGAGCCTTGGACAGGAAATTATTGTTCATGGTCTATTTGGAGGGATAAAGAAAAAAGAATCGCATAAAAAATATGTCATCAATTTAAACAGTTTGGATAATAGTTTTTCGTGCACTTTAAATGTTTTGGAACAAAAAACGATCTGTACACCGATTCCGAAATTGGATAATAAGAAAATTATTGACTCATTTAAAGCGCACGGAATTTATCCAAGTGATTTAACTGTAAATGAAAACTTATGTTTATTTGATAAAGATGCAAATGAGATTCACGGATTGATTGGCGCGAACTATGCCGGGGAATTATTTACAGGAGAAATAAAAAAATTAACAAATGGACTTGTAGCCATGCAGACCAAATTGGGTTGGACGTTAATGGGGAAAACGGGTGAGAATCTTGGCGCGGATGAAGCGCTTTTGTCCCTTCATGTTAGTGACTCCAAAATTTGTGACTTATGGTCGCTTGATTCTCTCGGAATTACGGAGCCGAATATTTCTCAAACGCGAGCGGAAATTGAACAAACAGCAACAGATCATTTTGTTCGTTCGTTAAAAAGGGATGAAGACGGTAGGTATCAGGTGACACTCCCCTGGTTAGAAGTTCATCCTGATTTGCCAGACAATAGAAACGTTGCTGAAAGGAGGTTAAAATCTTGCGTTAAAGCTCTTCAAAAAAGAAATTGTCTACAAGAATACGAAAACGTATTCAAAGAATGGGAAGCTGAAAAATTAATTGAACCTGTTGATGCGGAAGAATTAATTAAAGAAAAGGGGCATTATTTACCTCATCGTCCGGTTTTTAAAGAAAACTCTACTACAAAAATTCGTCCGGTGTTTGACGGCTCTGCAAGGGATAGGCAAAATTCGGTTTGCTTGAACCAATGTATTGAAAAGGGGCCAAACAACTTAGTACTGATCCCTAAACTGATTAATAACTTTAGACTAGGGAAATTTGGGGTTATATCGGATATTCGCCGAGCTTTTCAACAAATAAAAGTTGATCCCTCAGACAAGAAATTCCTACGATTCTTATGGTGGGAGGAGGGTGATCCTAAGAGGCTTATCGTATATTCTCATTGTCGAGTTGTTTTTGGCGTAAATGCCAGCCCATTTTTACTCGCCGCAACTATCAATTATCACTTAGAAAATGTAGAGGAATCAAAAAGAGAAACAGCTCTAAAACTTAGAAATTCTATGTATGTTGATAATTGCGTTGCTAGTATGGATACTATCGAAGAAGTTAATTCCTTCATTTCAATATCAAAAGATATAATGGCATCTGCACAGTTTGATCTTAGGGGTTGGAGGCATAACAGGCCGGAAAATGATGAGGAAATTTCGGTTTTGAACATGTCGGAAGAAGATTATAAAGAAATCGTTTCAGTCTTAGGACTTAAATGGAATTTGAACAGTGATACTTTATCTTGTGAGATAAAGGAAGAAAATCAATTTTTCCTCAGTAAACGATCCGTTTTATCATTGCTAAGTCGAATTTTTGATCCCATTGGGTTTACTTGCCCTGTTACTCTAATACCCAAGTTAATCTTGCAGGAATGTTGGAAGGAAAAAATTAATTGGGATACAGAACTTAATCAAAATTTAGGGAAAAGATTTCTAAAATGGGCTAGTGAATTAAAATATCTGAATGAAATCGAAATTCCGCGACGAATACCCGAAATAGATGAGAATACGTCCTTGCATGTGTTTGTGGACGCGAGTAAGTCTGCTTACGCGGCTTCGATTTTTGTCAGAAACGTTAAAGATGGAATAGTTAACTGCCAACTATTGCAAGCTAGATCGAAGGTAGCTCCCCTAAAACCGATAACAATACCCAGACTAGAAATCCTTGCGTGTACTATCGGAGCCAGACTGTCTTACACTGTTAAGGAAGATCTAAATTTAAAGAACTTGCCGACTTTCTTTTATACTGACTCAATGAACGCTTTGTACTGGATAACAAAGACTGACAATTGGGCCACGTTCGTTGCAAACAGAGTAAATGAGATTAGAAAGTTAACTAATATTGAAGATTGGCGGCATATTCAAGGTAAATATAACCCTGCGGATTTGCCTTCACGGGGATGCAATCCCAAAGATTTGTTGAAATCCCAATGGTGGGAGGGACCTGAGTGGTTAAAGCTCCCGGTCGAAGATTGGCCAGCTAGTGAACTTTCTCCAGATATTGAAGTCGTTCTTTCAGAACGGAAAAGGACTGTGATATCAGCAATAAACATAACGTCCAATCGATTTGAAGTTTTCCAGAAAATATCGTCCTTCAATAAGATCGTACGAATCTTTTCCTACGTCTTACGATTTTGTAAAAACTTACAAAGAAATCCTAGAGATAGAAAGAAGGGAAAATTAGAAGTAGAAGAAATAGAAACTTCCGAAAAATTCGTATTAAAGGAAGTACAAAGAGAATCTTTCACCGATGACAAACTGAATTTTCGTACTATTAAGGGCATTGATGGTCTAATACGCGTTGAGACTAGAATAACATCAAGAAAAGACTTGGAAACTTTTCGTTTCCCCATTTTGTTGCCAAGCAATCACGAGATAGTTAAGAAACTGATAATGGACAAACATATCGAACTGCATCATGCCGGTACCCAAACGTTGATGTCACACCTCCGCGAATTCTATTGGATAGTGAAAAGCCGAAAGACTGTTCGAGATACTATCAGACATTGTACAAAGTGCAAAAGATTTTTCTCAAAACCTTTAGAAACTGTGAGCATCCCACTCCCAGAAGATCGGGTCAGGGATGCGGCTGTGTTTGAAATAATAGGTGTGGACTTATGTGGACCTTTCTTTGTAAAAGGAGATAAAAAGTGTTGGGTGGTACTAATCACCTGTGCCATCTACCGAGCTGTGCATCTGGAGATTGTGTCATCTCTATCCACCGACCATTTTATAATGGCCTTTCGCCGATTTATTTCTCGAAGAGGACACCCATCAGTGGTGTATTCGGATAATGGTAGCAATCTTGTAGGAACAGCAAATCTCTTCAAGAGCATAGATTGGGGTAAAGTTGAAGATTTTGCTCTAGGTAAAAGAATTATTTGGAAATTCAATCCCCCCTCCGCCCCTTGGTGGGGAGGTTTCTTTGAGAGACTTGTGGGAATGTTAAAAGTTATTCTCAGAAAAGTTCTAGGAAAAGCTTATTTGAATGATGAAGAGTTAACTACAGTGCTGTGCGAAGCCGAGGGAATGATAAACTCTCGACCGTTAACTTACGTTTCGGAAGATCCCAACGACCTATCAGCACTTACACCTTCTATGTTTCTACATGAAATTAAAGAGGTTGGTGTGCCAGAACTCGATGCTCTTGATTCCAAAAAATTGAACAAGAGATATCTCTATCGATTGAAATTACGCAAAGATCTGAAATTACGTTTCAGAAACGAATATTTAGGACTGCTCAAAGATTATTCCAAAGTCAAAAGAGAGTCCTCAATCAAGGAAGGAGATCTTGTTCTCGTCGGAGATTCCAACAGCAAAAGAATCAACTGGCCTTTGGCAAAGGTGGAAAAGACAATTCCAGGCAAAGATGGAAGGGTGCGTCTTGTTGAACTTAAAACCCAATCTGGAAGGTTCCTAAGACCCATTCAACGACTTTATCCTTTAGAGGTGACTTCAAATGACTTTCCGCCTGTGAACAATTTAGTTGGTGAACAACAGGAGGAGATTCCTTGTCGTGCCCAAGACTCTGTTCCTGTTTCGCAAGAAGTGCGTTATTCTCGTTATGGACGAGCACTTAAACTCAGAAAGAGACTATCATAGAGACTCTAACTAAAAAGAACTCTTTTAAGACTTTAAATATTTCTTCATTGAATTAATTGTTTAAATCACTAATTAATGTTGTATTGCTAATTTCTATGTTTTAGTTTTTTTCAGAACCTCATTGTATTTTGGATTATAAGGATACCTTCAAATCCAAAGGTGGGAGAATGTCGAAACCCCGCCCATTTGGATGAGTTACGTTAGGCGACTGCAGCGCCAATTGTAATTCAGTAGCTATTGAATATTCGAACCGAAAGGTTCCATTTGTAATGTGTACCTGATATTGTTATGTGTTGAGGTGTATTGAGTGTGTTTTCTTTGTGATGTGTGTGTGTCTGTGTTATGAAAAGAAATAAACGTCGTAATAACGTTTAAACCGTTCATGGATTGTATTATTGACATTTCTCTACATACCGGCGTCCCAAAATGATATAGGTAAGTGAAATATCTTACCTTTTTATTGATTTATTATCAGATTTTTAAAAGTAAATTTGATAGATAGTGTAATTGCCGTGGAATAGGTCATGCATACAAAAAGTGGCAATAATTTTACTATCTTTATTCGTCTTATTATTGTTATCGTTATTCTCAAAAAATACCAAGTAATTTTTTTTCAGAAGTTCCTGAAAGATATGGTATCTTTTTTAACTCCACAAATAATTGTGGAAGTAAAATAGCAAATCTGTACTGCATGCGAGACAATTTTAACTAACATTTTTACATGATTGTTTTGAAATTTTTGATTTAGACCATACCACATTGTTGCAGCAGATGTAGGCATTTTCAAACCAGTTTTTATTTTCCCCATTTTGTTGTGCCACTTTTTGGTGTCAATGTTAACTAAATTTGAGTTTCTGTGCAAAAAAAAAAACCCTCTTATTTCCCAAGAGTAAGGTCGCATAAAATGTATTTCTATAACATATCCTTTTTAATTGATTTTCAGATTCCATCATTCATTTTGGTTCTGTTTCACAATTTTGACACATTATCAAATAAACTGTGCAAACTATTTCTGCTCCGACATTCTAAATCGCACAAGCATCCTAATTTTGATACAGGTTTACACATGGTTTGTGTAAATTAGAAAGGAAAAAAAATATCTCATTTCGCTATTGTTTTTCAACTGATACCTAATGCCCTTGGTAGAAAAAAACTTGTGATATTCATGTGGATCCTTAATGAAGTGATTAAATTAATATAACATTAACTAAACTTTTTCTTAATTTAAAATATCCAGTCTCTGCCCTGTATCCAGATTGCTACAATAGAATATTTATCTCAAAAATAATGAAGCACACACACGAATACCAAAGATTTATGAGACAGCATCAAAAATATATTAATACATATGCGTAAAGGAAATTCTGAATTAATTTTTAATAAAAATGCTTAAATTATTATATTAACAAAATTATTATTTTTCAAGTTTTGCTTCTATAATTTTTTTCTTAAATACTTATATTTACAATTACATGTAAAGTGATCCATAATATAAGATCACAGGCAATGATATAAAGGATCTTGCTGTTTCCTGAAGTTCAGCTGTTATCAGTTTTACTGCTTGATTAAAAATTTTATTTTCCAAAATATTTTGCACACCAGCGTTATATAAGAATGAGCAAATTCGAAGGCAATTTAATAATTACTATTAATGATATATCATCAAAATTCCAAAGAACAAATATTTGCATTCTGCAATTGTAGAGAAGCCAATCTTTCGTTAATATTTTAGAACTATTACTATTTACTTGTTTTTTATTGTATACCCAGTAATTATTTATCTGCTATGTTTATTATTATAAACACAGATACAGCCTTTCTCTGCAAAAATATCAATTTTGAACATAAACGTACAAAAGCCGTTTGGAATTTAAATGTTTATCATCGACTAAATTAATCATCGTTAACTTGGCATTAATTAACAAAAATTGATTTAAGATGAAATTTTAACTTTTAACACTATTAATTAAAGATATAAGATAGTGAATTAACTTTGCTTTTTAGTTTTCGCAATTTGCCACCGAACTCTTTGACGATTTTTGAATATCATAATCAATAAGTTTCTCAGTGAGTGTTTTTTTTATAAAGCCACATATCTATACCTTTCTATTTAAAATAATGCGAATGTACGGATAAAAGATATGGATAAAATTCATATTTTGCAAATAAAAATTTGTTAACTTGATTCTTTACAAAAAAGAGGGGGATAAAATGATTAAGATGTGAATGATTCCTCTAAATGTAAATATTACCTCATTTGTTCTGCTTATTGTACGCACATCTGAATTTTTTTGAAAAAAATATCAATATTTATTTCAGAATAAAATCCTGTTTATCTACATTGGGATACTGGGAAACCTCAAGCAGGCATTATACACTATAGTTGAACTTTGATATTTATAAAATTTATTTTTTAGTAATAAAAAACAACAATATGTTATTTGCAAATAATTTCTGTAAAAAATAGCAATTATTAAATCAAATAGTAATTATGAAACTGATAAATATGAGAACAAAAACGAAACAACTTTTCAAATATTATTCTTTTATAAGAAGAAGGAAAATGGGATAAAATCTTCTCCCCCAATCACGATTTTTTTACAAAGGTGATTGAATTCAGGAAGTAATTATTTTCGATTCTTCTAATTACCATTAGTATTAAAAAGTCGATTGAGAGGATTCCTTTTAAACTTTTGAAATAAGTTTATTCCAAAACAGTATGCTAAATTATACAATATAAATTAAAAAGAAAAAAAATTGACAGGTTCCAAGTTTAATGGGATCAGGTAAGTAAAGTAAACAACCTTTACATGGAATCTCAAAAAATTTCAGAAGAAAGAAGGAAATTAAAGAAAGTTGAGAAAGAAGATTTGCGAAGAAAAGTAATCTTTTTTTAGGAACAAAATTGTCGTCGTTTGTAAGTTGTATGCCTTAGTTTGCTGAGTTCGAATCAAACAATCCTTGGGCAGTGGAAACTGAAACATATATATAATTTATGTGCTTAAAAGTGCTTTGTTAATACTTTGACAATATCATTAAATTTTAAAATTCAATCATATTGATTAGTGAAAATTAATTAGATGTAATTATTACATGAATAAAAGTATAATTATTGTTTCCATCCTAATTAAAAACATAAAATAATTAATGCGCAATCCTGCTGAAAACGTAGTTAAATTCATACTTTAAAAATCATACTTTGCATACCGATTGAGGTTATTATTTAAGGAATGATGCATTTTGAAAGTGATAATGCAATTACACATCGATATAGAAATCTATTAAATTTACCTCCTTTTCAACTAATTTATCTTCTCTATTTACATTTATAATACTATATTTTTGAATAAATATAAGTGGTACATTTTCATTGAAAATCAGTGCAACATTGAACTATTGAAATATTTAGCCATATACCTAATTAGATGTTCACTATCTTAATATTTTGTTGAATCCATTTAAATTTTTAAAAAAGACAGAAATTCTACTTCTATCAATACATGTACTGATTATAAAATTAGAGTAAGTGAATTAAATATAAATGACGAATGAACATGGTGGGAATGCGTTCGAAATAAACAAATTTCAGCGAAAACAATAATTGGATTTCTTCCTCGTCTTTCCAATTAATACTTGTATCTAATCAATTCTTCTGAAGCTGATTAAAAGAAAATAGATGTATTGCTTTAGCTTTAAATTTAACTAATTCGGAAAGTTCGCAATCTGTTTAACAAAACTATGATTACCTATTCTATAAGTAAATACAGAGATTCAAATGAAACATGCTTGCCCAATTGTTCATCATCATTCGCTTTACAAATACTCAAGAATGACGTGTGCTTGATAGAAAGCTTTGTTATTTTAAACTATTTTCCAAGCATTTTGTATCCTTTTTTTAAAATTGATAATAGCAAATATTTGGAAAGTAAAATTTCTGTTGGATTTTTTTCATCATCTTGCTCTGGCAGTTATAAAATTAAATAAATAAGGAAAGCTCTATTGCGAATTTGACAGTTAAAACACTGTTTGATATTTTATGTAATTTAATGAATAAACGTATTGAGAATATTTATTTTTCAAATATTACTTACAATAAATTTTGAAATTATTATTGTAATGCAATACATGAAACAAAAACTGTAAAATACATGAAATATTTATTCCATTGAATTATTTCCTTTCTTTACTCATTATTATTAAACTTAGGAGACATATAAAATGTAATGAATCGTTTTCTTTTTATTTCGGATAAATTTCAGTTTTTGAAGCATTTATTGTTTCTCTTTTATAAATGGATTTGCAAATTCTCAAATAAATAGTCAATTACAATAATTTCAAATTACTAATATGTGTATGAACAATTGAACTAATTCAATTACATGAAACTCATTGACACAAATCTGAATTTTTTTAAGGTAAATGCCATTATTTGGCTGATCTTTATACTTTCTTGACAGGCCTATGGTTCATCTTTAAATTTAAAATTTGCATTCAAAAACTAATTAAAATTTATTTTTAATCATGAACCGATATCTAAAAAACAGAAATTGTAATTCCTTAAATAATGGAGCAGTGAATATGGAAGAGTAATTTTGTATGGAAGAAAAAATTAAAATAGGCTCACCAATAAACTTTCACTTCTAAAATACAATGTTTATTTGTTATCAATATTCATCGTCTTTTGAACTGAAATCACATTTTCTCCATTTTAATTCAGACATGTTCTTATGTATTTGTGATCTTAAGATCATCTCATTTAAGGAGCTAGTAATTAATTAGTATCTAAGTGAAATCTTATTTCTGGATCTACAACGGTTCTTCTTAAGTATTAGGAAAAATACTTTACTTCTTGCCATTCACTTGATGCGCCCAGACTAAATTTTACCAGATTTTATAGTATGATTACCACAGTTTTTACAAAAATCATATGCTCTATATATTCGAATAACCTCGCCCTGATTCGTCACGGGTATACAAAAAATATTAAACAAGAATTTCTATATACTCTGTTATCCATATAAGAATTCGCACAAATAGTGACGAAATGTTTCAAGCATGATTATTGTTTTACATCCCTGATAAGTACTTAAATAGAGTTAAATTGTCTTCCTCCTATTGATGATTGGACGTGCCCTTAATGAGATGTCTTGTACCGGAGCTTATGATGACTAGTAGGGCTCAATCATAGTTTCTGCAAATACTGTAGCAATTTTACTGTTATTTAAAGTTTACCATAAAGTTAAAGTACTTAAACAGAGTTAAATTGTCTTCCCCCTATTGATAATGGGACGTACCCTATATGAGATGTCTTCTACCGGAGCTTATGATGACTCGTAGGGCTCACCCATAGTTTCTGCAAATTCCGTAGCAATGTTACTATTATTTAAAGTTTACCATGCACCTCAAGGTAAATTAGGGTAACTTATTATGATGATACAAGTCATAGTTTTTCCAACGCGATACTTTTTGTTACCAGTCTATTAAGAATATTGTATTGAAAAGCTATTGCTATAGGCAAAATTTCTACAAAAGACATGTCTGTTTCGGCGTGGTTGCTTTCATAAAACATTCGGCATATCCAATATTTCAATTTCAATTTAACAAACGTTACCTTTGATTCTTTTTGGATCATAATTTTCCTTAAAGGAGATTTTTCTCTGTATTTTGTATTAAAATCCTAATCGATATTTTAAAAATGGAATCAAGCAATCAAAAATTAGTATCATACAAAACTGTTATGCTGTTATACTTACACAATTTCAAAATAGAATCGATTAATTCTTTTTATTAATCTAATTTTTTTTCAAATTTCTATTAATAAATATTTCTAGAATTAATTGTTTACTATATATTCAAATATATTTGGCAATACTTTTCCTTGTTTCAGAAATTCCGATTATAAATTTACATATTAACAACGTAGCTCAATTACAATTTTACTTTTTATATGCTGAAAATATATTGTTATTGTAAAAGAATATAATACCAAAATTGTCAAAGAGTAGATTGCTGGCTTATTCTTCTTTCACAAGCATATGCAAAGAGAATATATGGTTTTTATTAAAGAGTAAACAATTATGCTTCGAGAAGACATAGTATCAACCATTCTACCATTGAATATTTTTCCAAGATGCCATTGACCGATAAGCATTATTTTTCAAGAAAATAGAACTGAAGAAAGCATATTGTTCTTTTGTTTAAACAATGAATGTTTGAAGCAATGCATGATTAGTTTCAATAATAACCAGAAACTATGAAGTTATAAATTCAGTGAATGTTTCAGCAGAAAGAATATCAAACAAGAAATTTTGTTGCATTCATTGGTATATAAAAAAAGAAAAAGAAATAATTTACAGGATGATCAAAAAATTATAAATCTATCCCCGAACTTACTTTTCAACCCAATTTTATCCCCTGTTACATACAAAATGTTAGAATATAAGCATAAACGTCAAAACTCACAGCTGAAAAATCGAGATAGTTGCTATTGATTATATATTTTTTCTTTTGTAAATTGAAATCCGTTGCCAGATTAAATTAATATCACATATTTAAATGATATCATTAAAGTATAAATCATTTTAACAGATGCGTTCAATCTTATCTTACAATTTCTTATTTGTTCATAAGATGACAGATATTTTAGTTTAATTATTCTTTTAATTTTACTTTATTCACTTCTCTATTAATTTGGAAATACTTCATCCAGTAAAGAAATTAGATATAATAAAAGAAAGTCTCAATATGCATAATTGATATGATATAGTAGTTTTAACAGCCAAATTTATCACTGTAATTCTTGATGAGAAAAAAAGGGACACAAGATTTACAAGCGTTTTGATGTAATCAAATGATTAAAAGGATACATCATCTTAATATAAACAGTTTAAAATCACTTAAACTTAAGCATAGTGAACCAATTTATGCATAGTTAAATTTTTTTGTGTTCTATTTATTTAAACGCCAATTCTACATCAATTTTCCCATTTAGTGAAAAAGTAAGAAAAGTAAAAACAGAAATATATTTAATTATTAAATTATTTTGGAAAGTTATCAGACTCATAACATGAAAAGAAATAAAGACATAGACGCAGAAACAAGAATTCTATGATCCTAGGATAAAAATGCGCAATACTATTTGGCACTTTTGTTTTGAATAGTTTTATTTTCGCATTTTGTTAATGAAAATAAAAATTTCTTATCTCATTCCATAGAATGAAACAGAATTTCATTTGTAAGTTTAAAAGGAGAACTGAAAAGGGACAAGTAAATACAAGATAAAGTTACTCTTTTAAGAACTCTCTTTAATTGCTGCTCTACTTCAAACATGGAATTTCATCCCTGAGAAGTTTCCGTTCGAGGTTCCCTTTGTTCAAAAGTTTACTCAGATGCAAGTAATGCTCATTAAGAAAAATACAAAACCGTTTTACAGAGAGATAATTTATATCTGAATTAAACTTAAATTGAAAGCCATTCAGTTGGTGATACGTATTTAAATTTATTTGCTGAAATGTTTTATTTTCAACTAAATGTCTCGAGCAAAACATTGACAGTCTAAGTTTGATTTAATTCTTTATTTTTTTATTATTTTGTAACTATATTTTATTATTTTTTACCATCATATGAGAACATGGTATTTTTTTTCGTTAGGTGGTTTTGAATAATTGAAGGCAATAAATTACAATTTATCGCTTTTTTATTTTGCAGTTGACTTTCACAGTAAAGTTTCTGAAATATCTATCATCTAATACAATAGTTTCATTATTGAGTCTTATTTCCCAATATAGTTTTCGAAATATCTATTGCCTGCTAGTGTTGTTTTATTTTGGAGTTGGCTTTTATTGGATAGCTTTGGAATTATATATCGTCTTTTGCTGTATTTTTGTCTTTTGAAACCACAGTGCTATTGCCTAAATTAATCTACGTTAAAAAGAAGCCAAACAAGTTCAAATATCGTTTATTTAGTCAATAAAGATTGATGGTTCTGTGACAATTTCAATTAATTAAAATAAAGTTAATAGATGATAATGCAGAAGGCAGTCTAATTCGTCGATTTATCGCCAACTTACAATTTGATTTCCAAATAGTATATTCTTCGTGTATATATATATATATATATATAAACTAGGAATATAAGAGGAAATGACACTAACAACGGAAACGGAACTAAAAATAGGATTCGAAACTAAAAAACTATTTCATATTCGAGCAAGATTAAAATAAAAAAAAAAACGATTAAAAATTATCATCGTATTTAGAGAGTGCTAATGCTGCTGATACCAAAATAGAGATGAATCTAAGTAAATTAGAAATATATGCAAAGTAAAAAGGTATACAATAGAATCAAAGCTACAACAAATAGAAAAAGAATCCGGCTTGAAGACTTCTTCAAGGGTTGCCCTTAGACATTGATTCAAAGTTAGTTATTAAGAAAAAGAGTTAAATTGATGCATCTCTTTATCCTTAATTTTCGGCTGATTTTTGGGTCACGAGAGGTCAATACTGTTGGACATTGTCTGATTCCCCTTAGAAAAAATCTTTTTTAAATCCTTGCCTGAGAGTGGCCCTTGAAGAAGACTTCAGTTCGGGTTCTTTTTTTTTTTGGGGGGGAATTTTAATTCAATTGTATTCCTTTTTACTTTGTATAGATATCTAATTTCTAATTATATATATACTCCCCTGTAAAAAGGTGTTGTGCAGCGGATGTGTGTGTCACTTTCATTTGAGCTAGAAGTCAGACTTCTGCTCTCTGGGTTCTTCGTAT